>JAACNH010002399.1:0-40572 GCA_019447015.1 Hymenochirus boettgeri
GTTTACAACCATAAAACTATCTTTATTCTGAGGACAATCTAAAATTTGTTTTTTTGACTTTTAGTTACCCTTTAAATATGGCTGCCACCGTCATGGATAAAGTAGATACATGGAGGAGTGTGTCCCGGGGTTGGTTGAGGGGAAGGGGTAATGTCTTTTTTTGTGTTACAACCAGAAAAACTATCTTTTAGTAGAGAAAAATCTAAATTAGTTTTTTTTTTTTTACTTTGTTTACCCTTTAGTATGGGCTGCCACCAGTAATGGATAAGTAGATTAGTAGGCTGTGTGTACCTGAGGTCTGGTTGAGGGGTATGTCTTTTTTGTGTTACAACCATAAAACTATTTTTTATGAAGATAAATCTAAATTATTTTTTTACTTTAGTTCACCCTTTAAGGATGTTGCTGCCACGTAATGGATAAGTAGATCAGTATGTGGTACCTGGTTGTTGAGGGTGTGTGCCTTTTTTGTGTTTACATACACATAAAAAAACTAATCTTTTATTGAAGGAAAATCTAAATTTGTTTTTTGATTGACGTTGGTACCCTTTAAATATGGCTGCCCACACTTATGGATAAGTAGTATCAGTAGGCGGTGTAACCTGGGTCTGGTTGAGGGGGGCTGTCTTTTTTGTGTTTACAACCATAAAATTATCTTTTCATTGCGAATAAATCAAATTATGTTTTTTTTTTTACTTTAGTTACCCTGTTAAGTAATGTTTTCCGGGAATGAAAGGTAGTCAGTATGGTGGGGTACCTGGGTATTGTGTGGGGGTTTGGTGGGTATCACCATTTGTATTGTATGACATGAAAAAAAACTGTTTTGAAATATCCACATTGTGAAGGATTTGTACCATTATAGTCTAGTAATGGGAAAAAATGTCCCGAAATTCGCCGATAACGCCGTAACGCATCTGCGGATTCCTTAGCTATAAGATGCACACTTCTCCTATATGCCCCAGCCTACGTCTGTACTGAATTTCATGGTCTCTAGCTCAAAAAACTGTGGGAGGAGATATGTTCCAAAAACAAGCGGAAGGAAGAAAAACAAAAAGAAGCCAACCAAATTAATAACTGGTAATTTATATCCAAATATTAGACAGAGGGGGTCAATGGTACCAGAATTGTCACTTTAAAAACCCTCATCCCCCATTTATTTAGTACTATTTTCTTTTGTTGTTTTAAAAAATCTGGCATATAGTAAAGGTACATACACACGTCGTATCGGTGGGTGCCGACCTGCAAAACACGATTTTGTACGAACTGCCGTTGTCGGATGATTAATCGGCCCATGTATAAGCACTTTATTACATCGCCCGAACAAGTCCTTTGTTCAGAGAATCTTGCCCAATCCGTGGGCGGATCTCTGAACAACGGTGGTGTCTCGGCCCCGATAAAGTTGCCCATACACGGGCCGCATTCTCGGTCCAGAACGGCGTTGCGAAAGACACATCGTGGTCGCGGGTGGGCAGCCGTCCACTCCGTCCTGTGTGAAAGAAACCTTAAATCTGAATATTCCAAATGAGGCTTCCATATGTTGTAAAGGGGGAGAGTGAGACTAAATATTTTGAAAAAACCCAACACCCTTCCATTTATCAGATTGCATCTAGTTATGCCATTCTGCTGACCCATTTTGACCAATCTTATCAGGTCCTGCTGCAGAGATACACCATCATGTGAAGTTTCCTATGCCCTGCATAGGATGTACGATAGGGGCAAATTATCAACAATCTTGGCATGGAGATACCATACATAGGCTGGATGATCGATGTAATAACCAAGCGTACAACAACCGGATTGTATTGTGTATGGCCACCATAATATTGATAAACAGATATAAATAGAAGTGGCCCCGGACAGACCCTGAGGGACCCCACATAGAACTTTAGCACCCATAGATGTAGCCCATTGACAACTAAGCTCTGTACGTGATCTAAACAGCCAAGTTTCCTTAATCCAGTGACAAATGTTTAGTGTAAAGGCCGACAGACAGTTTATAGTGATACGTCGTCCTGGTGGCCACAGTATCCAAATCTTTAGATCCAAATTATGTATTTATATTATAAAAATATATATTTATTTTAAATTTTATATGATTAGTAAACACAACCACTGCTAGAGAATTAAATCTTACCTCACTACTTCATAAAACAAAGAAAAGTTAGTTTGAAAAATTTCCAGATCCATGCTGTTGGCTGTTTTTTACCTCTCCTCTGCGTGTAAAATTTCACTGTGTTCCATGAAAATTTATTCATGGAAACATGGGACATTTCCACAAGCCACTAGCACGGGATACTCAAACTACGTTCTCCGAGATGTTGGAAAACTACAACTCACCCAGAATTCCTAGGTTCCCCCTGTAGTGTTGAGGAATGCTGGGAGTTATAGTTTGCAAACTCGGAATGGAAAGCCTAGTTGAAGATCACACACTAGAGCGAATGAACCAGGCAAGTTTATGTTTCCTTAACATACAGGATCTGTCTGTGCATCACTGGGCAAATTTACTAATTTAAAAGTGAGCAAAGTATTTTTTAATTTTGTTTTTTACTGATTTTCTTCATTTTCATAAAGTGATTTAAGCTATTTATACCACATAGCCCAAGACCCTGGGTGCTGGGGTGATATGGTTCTGGTATTCCAACACTCTACTGTAGTTACTGAAATACTTCCATGTTAATGGTTGCGAATCACCTCCATTTCCATGAAACTTCATTGTCATGTGACTCTGTGACAGTACAATGAGTCACCAATGGTATATCACTGATGGCCTAAATAAGATGTGAGACAGTAAATATTCCATTTGACCAGGATGTTGGGAGAGGGAGGTTTGTGTTTTTTCTGCTTCTGTCTCCTGCCTGTTCAGACTATATATCATTTTCATCACACAATACTTTATGTTGACAACGCTCAACAATAAACTGTGTTAAGCCACTGGGAAATGTTTTTCACCCCCAAAAACACCATTTATTAAATTTTCTTAATCAGCCAGGTAACATGGGTAGAACTGAACTACAGGTATGCCTGTAACATCAAGTAAGGTATCAAAATTATTTTTCGCAGTATATAACGGCTATCACAATGGAACCTTGTTTCAGATGTACAGTTAAAGGATTCTCTTCATTTTTGAAATTTACTCCCACCACTCTGCCTACAACTACAGAGATGCGGCGGAGTCTAAATTCAAAACACATGAGGGTGGCTTATGCACATAAACTAAACAAATAATGGATCTTCCCTCCTCATTGTCACAGATGCCCTGGGCTATACCAAAGGAACTGCAGTTTCTCTGAAGGCAAAAATCCAGTTCCAGTCACTATGAATTCCAACCAACTCAAATACTCTCTAATCGACTGTAGTCAGGACAATGGACTTTACCCCAATGCTACAGGAGGAATAGGACTATGGGACATTAGTTCTATAGAAAACATTTATTATTTCCTGAAAAAGAAACACTTGGTGTTCTTTTCCAAAAACCCCAATTGATTTACAACCAGATTGACCTGGAATCTTACAAAATGCAAGATGTGGTCACCCTTTTAACAGTAAATAGGGGTGTTCGTCCTGTATGGGATTTAATATACCTGGTATTAAACAAACAGGATTAAAGAGAAAGGAAAATCATATCCATGTATCAGTTTACCACGATGATGATCTGTCGAATCCCAAGCTACTTGGTTTACAATTTTTTCACTGGAAAGGCGTTGGGGAGATCTGGTCACAACAGGAAGTGTTTTTGTTAAATCTTTGGTGAAGTCGGCTGTTAGCGATCGACATCATTTAATTGCCATTAAACGTAAAATTTTCAAGGAAGTAGGAATGTGCAACATTTTGATCAAGACCAAACCGTGCCCTTAGGAGACCTTCCTCACATTTGAGATATGATAATCGCTACTAGGATTTCTCCAAGTTGTTATCTGAGCAGAGTTCAGATTAAGGACTACAGACCAGTCTCATGGTAGTCCAGGTAATGGTGCCGAGTTGGCTTGGAGAACTCACAAAAAGGGATTTTGTCACATTATACGGAAAAACAGATTAAAAAACCGATGAAAAAAGGACTTTCGTCCAATAAACAGTCATACAAATTCGAACTTCCATAGTTTTTACTTTCTCTCTGTGCAGGCAATATAAACACTGGTGAATTGCACAAGTCTGAAGGACCTTGCCATCCAACATTCGTTACTATATTGAAACACTAATAAGCTTGTGAATAATGTATTATAAGGGAAAAAGGAGATGAAGCATGATGAGAGACTTGTCAAATTTTGTATTATCACCATTCTGAGCTTGTAGGTCCTAATGTGTTTCTAGTTGTTTATGTATGATTCCTCAAGACCAGATTTCTGCGGATCATCCACCAAAGAACTATAAACACAAGGACAAAGACACCAAAAGTAATCTCATCTCCACAAAATAAAGACAGGTAATTATAATAAACAGATATGGCTGGAAAGGCAAGGAACGAAGGAAAAAGAAAGGAAGCTCTCTTTATCATATGGGACTTTGGATTTGAATTATCACTTGGATTTCTATTTTAACACAGTTTTATAGGGAACTTACGGACCACGAAGTCTCAAAAGAGTGGTCTAATGAAACTTTCTGCCTATTTTTAGATGCAATTTTAAATGGTCCAGTATGTTTCAGGTTTTTACTGCCATGTGGTTGTCACTGTTTGACTAAGTATTATATGATCTCCCATGATGGTCCAGAAGCTACAACCCTACAAGCATTCAAAGTCAGAAAAATGAGAGAGGAAAGAATACCATGTTTGGCATCAAGAATTCAACCATTCAACAAGAATTCGAGAGAGTCGATCTTGACACGGCAAAATTCAATCAACCTGCCACAAAGTTACGATGTAACTGTTCGAAGACACATTAGATGGTCGCAGACTTCATTCAAACTCAATACATAGAAGTATGTACCAAGCTATACTAAGACAAGTTTTGTTGTGTATTTTTAAATCAATAATATTTTCAAATGATAAAACAAAATGGGAGAGTACTGTGCCTTTTTTGCAGTTTTTATGAGTGCAGTTTGTTGGCCATAGTAGATTGTAAAATGTAATTGTCGGTTGTGTTCCTATGATGGTTTCATCCCTAAAATAAAAATTTCGGTATATACTGTAGGTAAATCACTCTCATCCAAACTCCAAACGCAATCGGTATAAATCCGGAGATGTAAAATCTAACTAGAAATGCTGCCTGATGTTCTAGGTTTACCCACGCTCTGCGTTCCTGGTTTTTTCCGCTAGCAGCTTGTCAGTCATGCATATAGCAGATTACACAAGCACAACCAATGACTGAATATCTATTCCCCTAGCTGGGGAAAAGCCATAACAGATTACCCATTAGTTTGTAGCTTTTTAACTATTGTAGTTTTTGGTTGGGTCGGATTAAATAATCCAATCTTTCCCTTTTAACCCCAGCATTGCAACGTATCCATTCCTTTAAGGAATAGTCCACTGGAAAAGTGGAAACCTATGTCCGTAATGCATTGCTTGAAGGACCGGAAGGTTGTTCTTCAATCACTTTTCAGGAGCCGGGACAGACAAAGGTGGAGTAAATTTACCTTTTGGCACCAATCCACGCAGCTTGCACCAAACGGTCCCGACAGCTTCCTGTTGTCTGTTCATCTATGCATGCAGTTTCATGCAGCGGTCTGGAAACGACAGCGCAGCCACAGTGGGAATCGTTCCAGTGAACTATTCCTACGATTCCTGCTGACCTAACTGACGTTATTAGTGAGAAAACTTTCACCTATGACGAATAATCCATTTCCTCCTGTTTCGTTGACACCTGTTTGTTACATGCAACTAAAAGGATTAGTTGCATTCACATGGATTCTCTAACACAGGCTGTTACTTCGAACAGGGGAAAGGCGGTGTTTCCATCAAAACTGCTGATTTTTGAAAATATACGTGTCTGGTGGGATTTTTGGAAATTTTCAAACTAGTTAAAATTATCAAAAATCAAAATTCAAACAAATGCTAAATTGTGAAAAGTAGAAAATTACACTGCAAAAATTACAACTAAGGTGAGTTAAAAAAAGTCAACTGGCATCAATTAGGTTTCGAAATTCAGATTTCAGAATTGTTTACATTACCCACGACACTGGTGGAAGAAATCCACAATTCCGTGATCTGCATCTAGGATCTGGTGACCGAGGTACCAAACCACACCATGAACGTACTCTACTCTGATCAGGTGGAGAGCGATATCCTCAGATAGCCAGTGCCACTCCAAGCCTCCTAAAACTACCGTCTCCCTCCCACTGGCCAAAAATACACGAAGTTCAAGACAAAACCCAAGGGTAGAGAAAGGAAGCGGGCAGAGGCTTCAGTAGAGAAACTTCTTCAATCATTTATTCGTATCTCTTTAAAACCACAATGTATTAGCTCATCACTACAAGTTTGTTGCAAACAAAACAAGAAACTGTGAAACACCACAGGCTCCGCAAACGTCGTTTCCTGGGCCCAATAGCCACTCCGTTCTACCCTTTGGGTTTTCTTTTGGACTGCGGACCAATAACCACACAGGATTTTCATTTTCCTGTATAAGTTTTAATAATTTGTGTGACACCGGTACCTAGCACTGATTTACACGGTATACATGATATTTTCTGGGTCCATGTGGGGAGATGAAACGTCTGGCTAATAGAACCAATGTCCATTAATTTCTATGATGCAAAGTTCCTACCACTGGAGTCACACATCCATAGGAAGCTCTGGCAGGGCTGCATGGGTTGGGAGGGGGCCAATTTCCCTCTGGTTGCCAATGCTCCCTCACAGTTGCCACTGTTTCTACAGGTTGTGGTACTAAGCCCAAGTGTAACCTAGTTGGTCAGACAGTTAGGATTAACCTTGCAAGCTTACTATCCTGCGGTTATTGATCTCTCTTGCGAGATTGTTTTTTACCTTTTTGCTGTGTGTGGTTTGTGAATGTTGGTTTTGTGTACGCGTTTACAATGAAAAATCTATATACCGTTTTGTTTTCTGTTTCCAATTTTAACCCCTCTCCCATTCAATAACACAGAAAGGAGTCAATTCCAGAAGAAAGCAAGGTGTTGAAAAAAAACCTGCAGGGCTAGAGGCAATACCATATTTAAATTCACTAAACTGTAATAGTGACACATGGTGAATAAGACCAAACATATTGTATAAAAAAGGTACCCAGGTAAGACAGTAAAACGGGAAGATGAATTTAAATATAATCTAAATAACCAAAAATAAAGAAATGAAACAATCCGACCAGTTTTATTCTCATCCTTTTCTGTGTGCCTATGATTACTAATGAGAAAGAGATGAACTATTATTTGCTATAATGGATAGAAACATGTCTCATTCACCAACAGATTTATTTATCAGAACGGAAGGTTCTGTGTTCCAGGCCCAATGCATCAGGGTAAATCGGAATAGTATAAAATTACCAGGGGCAAAATAACTTTACAAAACAGGACGTTTAATATCCTGGAGTAAGAACAGGAACAAAATCCATACCACTCAAATAATTTTCTCATAAACACGTACAATATAGAACATGAGGAGAAAATACACACATGGAATAAGAGACGAGATTAATCCAAAGTGAAGCCTTAACGGGTCACCCAGAAATGGGAATCTACAACTAAAAATCCTCTAGATCAAAGGCGTTATTATATGCAGTATAGGTCAATAAAACCGTGGGATCATATAGATCAAAGCCGTTATATAGGCAGTATAGGTAAATAAAACCGTGGGAATCATATAGATCAGCGTTCTATAGGCAGTATAAGGTAAATAAAACCGTGGGATCATATAGATCAAAGCGTTATATATCGCAGTATAGTACATAAAACTGTGGGATCGTATAGAATCAAAGCGTTATATAGGCAGTATAGGTAAATAAAAAACTGCGTGGATCTATAGATCAAAGCATTATATCGGCACTTATAGGTAAATAATAAAACTGTAAAGCTTGTACAGCCCTGGAATTTCATACTATTGGGTACGTGTGAGTGCTATTATGATACGCAGGATATACACAATTATCAATGTTTCCATTATTACATACCAACAAATTCTGGGTCAATTATTTATAAATACTCTAAAACACATTTTTAGTCCAGGTAACGTCAAGGTTAAATTGACTAGATGACACAATATTAGATTCAATTAGCAAATACAACATTGAACATTCGCCCATGACTGTGTGTGGGCACAATTTGACAGCATAGCTTCTTCTTCCAGCACAATCCCAATGTGATATACATATTAGTAATAAATTATTATTTCCTACATACTAATGTGCGCTACCCGCTGCTGCAAAACAGGATCAGCATTTTGTTTTTGTGTTCAGTTTTCAAACAGAGTTGAAAAGACAAATCCTACCTACAGCCAGCCACCTTTTATTGTGGTGTTCCCCATTGCTTTTAATCAGATCAGATGAAAGAAATGGAAAAATGGTTTGGATCACCTATTTTGTTAAGCCCATGCTATACACATTCAAGGTATGCCCTTCCAACTTCCAACACTGGCATGTCCAGGTTCTGTAAGGTCCATGTGTTTGCCTTCATAGATTTATAGACATAGTAACATAGTAATTAGGTTGAATAAAGACAAATACTCCTCACGTCCAACCTATTCACCCTCTTTTTTTTTAACCCTCCCTAACATTGATCCAAGGAAGGCCCAAAAAAACCCCATCTAAAAAGGGGGAAAAAAATCCTTCCTGACTCCACGAATCGAAAAGTATCCCTGGATCAACCAGATCTATATGTATTAATACCAGTAATTCTAATATTATAAGTAATCCTGTACAACCAGAACTCCAGTATAGTATCATACCAGTAATTCTCATCTATATAGTATCCCTGTACCAACCAGAACTACAGTATAGTTTAATACCAAGTAATTCGCACTATTATATAGTATCCTTGTACCACCAGAACTACCGTTAATATGTATGAATACCAAGTAATTCTCAATATTATATAGTATCCTGTACCACCAGACTACAGTATATGTATTAATCCAGTAATTCTCAACTATTATATATATCCCTGTAACCAACCAAACTACGTATATGTATTAATACAGTAATTCCAATATTTTTAGTTTAGAAACTTATCCAGCCTTTTTTAAAAGCTATTCATGAACTTGCCATTACCCCCCACCACCCTTCTGCTGGAAGACCGTTCCACAAGTTTCACCGTTTCTCACTGTACAGAACCTTTTTTCCTAACCGGAAATGAAACATCTTTTTCTTCCAACCTTAAAGGATGACCACGTGGCCCTCTGATATGAACCTATTAGGTGACCAATGCACTCAGAGAGTTCATTGTATGGCCCCATTAATATATTTGTATAAATGTATCATATCCCCAAACGCAAACGTCGCTTCGCCAATGTAAACAGCCCTAACTTGTCTAATCTTCCTGCATATTCAAGCCCCTCCATCCCTTATTAATTTAGTGCCCCTTCTCTGACTGCCTCAATTTCCATATGTTCCCTTTTGTATATGGATCCAAAACTGCAACCGCATATCCAAATGATGCCCCTTACCAAGTGCCTTGTAAGAGGGAGAATATATTTTTTCTCTCTTGAATCTATTCCCTCTTATACAAACCATACCTTGCTAGCTCTAGCCGTTATACCTGGCATTGTTTGCTAGCAGCCCCCTAGTCTGCTACTCTAACCAGAACCCCCAAATCTTTTTCGCATAAAAATGCACTTAGCACAGAGTTTTATTTAGGTGTAGGTGGCGACAGGGATTATAAAATCCCAAATGCAATCACCTACATTTATCAACATTTAATTCATCGGCCATTCTGCTGCCCTGTTGATAATCTATCTAGGTCTGCTGCAGCACTTTGCACATCATTTGAAGTTTCCAAAGCTCTGCAATAGTTTTAGATTGTCATCATCAACACAGATGACCCTTGTTCTCAATGCCCTTTCATGTCATTTTAAACAGATTAACAGAAGCCAAGCCCCGCCCCAGTAACATAACCCTGAGGCACTCCACTTAGAACTTTAGCCCCACATAGATTGTAGCTCCATTATAACCAACAACTCTGTTTGCGATCCAATAACCAAGTTCTCTATATCCATTACAAATGTTTCTTCAAGGCCAACCGTCCTCAGTTTATACATTTAGTCCGCCTGTACTTCAAAGAAAAAAAAAAAGAGAAGCTGATGCCAATAACAAATGCAAAGAGACGTGCACCCTATAGATTACATGGCTATCAGTCTCTCCTTACAAATCCATCAACATGTTTTCAGATGAAACAAGACTTGAAAGAACCTTTAAGTGCTAACTCTACAACGTAACCCATTGCTACATAAACTTTGGTAAACAAGTCTTTTGTATGTCACTGAAGCACAGCTTGCCATTGTGCTATTAAGATTTAGATCAGACACTTGTCACTATGTAGCCAAATCCTGAAAGTAATGCAAAAAAGTTGAAGTAGAGGTATTGATAATACTGTTTTATTGTTATATAAGCCATGAATATTTTCATAGAACATAGAGTAGTTTTAAGAGTTGGGAATGTGTTGGATAATATTCACTAAAATCATTCAGATCCCTGCTAGAACAGGTTTCCATCTATGCCATAATTCACTGATAGTACTTGTAAAATACAATTCTATTGGCATCTGACAAATCCCTGGGTGATTCTTTCTTCTTTGACAAGTTGAATGATGAACTTATTGAAAGGTCCTTTAATGATCAATTGTAAGTTCCCTCCTTTTATATTTCTCTCGTCTAAAATACAACCCACTGTAGCTACTCTACCTTCCTGCTGAGCTTCTCTTTCCCCCTTTATTAATGATACTTTAAGATTGTGGTCCCTGTATTCCATATTCCATATTCTGTACATTGTTTTACAGTACCACTGTTACCAGGCCCCATTGGATATCCAAATTAGTGATAACTCTTTATTTTTTGTTAATTCTCAACTTTTTACTTCATTAAAAAATCATTTTCATTTATTCATCTTGCCTAATTTTGGCTGTAATTGATGAATTAATGATTAAAATTGCTTTGCTTAGCTAACCAAGTTCTCGAGGGGTTTAATTTAATATCTTTGCATCTACTTTTTTTGACTAACCCTTAGAACTTAGTTTAATGATTTGAAACAAATGCTATTTATTTATCACCAGCAAAACTCTAATTTTCTGCTGCTGACTTGTTGGTTTATAACCCACTTAACCCCTAGCTAGAAATAAGGGTCTAAGGCGGTTGCCAGCCAGGTGAGTCCCTATTGCCGCATTCAAGGTTTTTCAGGTGTGGGGGAAGGTAAGGATAAATTTTTTATGTGTCTCCAACATTAACCCATAGATACCTCAAAAGAGAGAGTTTTCGAACGGGTGTGTTGGTGGGGGGGTGGAGGGTGGTAATATAGCTCGCATGCTAATTCTAATCGTGCTTGGTGATTAAAAGTCATGTCCCCCCCCAAATAAAATTTAACCCTAAAACATATCTGGCCCCAACTGTGTCCTTACCTTACATCTTGCTCCTTATGGTTCCCCTGCATTGCCTTTTCAAGGCCGGGAAAGTGAAGAGTCGTGGATTGTCTTCTCCTGTCCAATGTCTCTGCCTCCTGTCTTGCCAAATGCGTAGAGGAGCCATTCCCCCTCCCTCCCCTCCTGCCACCGAGCCATCTTCTCATCTGTTGCCTCCTTGCGTGTAATCCGTTGGTCATATGATAGATCCCCAAGCCCCTCCCTAACCACTGAGTTATTTTCTTAAAAAAAAACAACCCATCTGAATGCTACTTAAAAACAGACTTTTGTTTCCGCGCGACGTTCCCTTGTAAGCAGCCATGTCTGTGTGATCACAGACGCGGCTGCCGGTCCGGCACCTGCTTGTAAGCAGGAAGCCGTAATAGAACATTGCAGAGATAAGGGTCTGTAAAGAGTGATGGGATTTTTTTTTAGTTACATGCCCTTACGACAAAGTTTATGGCTGCAACCAATTACATCAGAGTTTACAATCAATAAAGGGAATGCAGGACTTACTTTCCTATGTTGATTTTGTTTTTAATATTCTTTATTCTTACTGTTTTCTTATTGTAAAGACAGAAAACCTCTCCTGTGTAGCCCCCATTTCATGTGTCCTTTTAATTTATTAACATATACATCGGCAGTGTTGATTTTATATCTTTTATTCCTTATTATAAACATAATATCCTTAAAACTGCTTTGCCCTTCATAATTGCCTGGTATATCTGAGATGTTTTACCAAATGAATCTTTCATTGCACATTTTATGGTAATTGAAAACGCTCTAGCTCGACAGTCGTCCATTGCAACACTTGTAACGAGATTACGGACAGGGAGGATGTAATCAAGCTTTTTTTTTTATAGACGTTTCCCCTCTATCTTCTTCCTTATGTTTCTAGTTTAAAATATATGTTAATCAGCTGGAAAATAGAGCTTGTCTTACTCTCACGCTCCCATTATTGCCATTTTAAACCTTTTGCAAAATTGCTAAAGTTTCTTTTGGGGGAGATTCAATAAAAGTTTCTTATCATTAAAAATCATGCTTATTTGCCCCAACCAATGATGGTAGCTGTCAAATGTTAATATGATCTGAGTGGTGGGGGCACCATTTAAAGGCGGTCCCACTCTTAAGAATAAACTTTTCCCACATGGTAAGTTCCCCCCCCTTTAAATAGTAAAGAATTTCTTTAAAAAATGATTAAGATGCTACTTAACAAGCCCCTTCAGTCCCGCGTCACACTGATCCGCTCCCGCTTGCCTGGAACGTCAAACGGACGGACACACTGGCCTGCCGTGGCTGTGATCCACAGACACTGCTTCTGTTAATGGAGACGCCACAGGAACGAAGATCGTAGTAGTTTTCTGATGTTTTTTTTTTAGAAGAAATAACTTCGGCGGTTAGGGTAGGCAGGGGACATCTACGAAAGAGTTTTCATGCTAAGTGCAAACATGCAGAGGAATGGATAACCGGGCGTGGTAGGGAGGGGGGGAAAGGGCTTCCCTGCGCGTGCCAACTGTTCGCTCAGAGGACAGGAATGGAAGTGCGGAAACCTTTTGGAAAAGACAACCTTCTTACCTTCAGTTTTCCTGGCTTTGGACAAGCACTGCAGGAGAACCATAAGTAGCAGGGATTTAAGGTACAATTTTTTTTAACTACACAGTGGGGCCATAGGGGGTTAATGTTAGTTTGGGGGGGTGGACATTCCCTTTAAACAATATAAACGTTTTTGAATCTCCCTGTTTTATTTTTAGGGAGGGCTGTTTAATGTGACAATCCCTAGATAATGAAAGACCTGTGGATGTGGAAGTGAGACGATATGACTTTTCAATCTTAGTTGTCAATTTTGCGACTGTGATTTCCGAATTTTCCATAAGCTCGAAATTTTGTAACTTTCGGTTTTAAAACTGTCAGAAATTATACAAGTGGGGAGCATGTTCATGATGTGATACTAATGTTTCCTTAAAATGGAAATATGTTCATACAGGAATAAGTGGTCGTTTGGGGGTTTTTTCTGCAGGTTTTTAATCACATGTTTTGTTGAAGCAATGAACATGGTTTGTGGCTGTTGTAATCTTTTGAACAAAGACTCTTGCCCTCAATTTATTCCACAAAAAGAAGAAATGGATTGGGTTGGTCACATACAGGGGACGTGATTTCACTGCTTTCTGCACTTATTCCGAGCGGCAGCCCCAAGGGATGTACACTCAGAATCTCAAAGAAAAGAATAACAAATGAAATAAAGCATCGTGACAGGATAAGAAACTGAAAAAGGGGGGAATAAGGTGAAGAATTAGCACACACTATGGCAATAAAGTGCAATAATTAACACAGAACCAACCATTGTTCAAGGTTAAAAGAACCATCCATAGACAATGTGATAACGCTACATCTTGGACTCTGATCCAGTGACTGCTAAACCCGGCAGTCTGTTCGAGTCAACCGAGTGATTCGAGTTTCTTAATTCTCGTTGAAAAGGCATCATGGCTTGAAGAAAAGGAGGAGATTACTCACTGAACAGTGATTTCCTTTTGTTTAGTATGTGTATGTTCTGCTCCGAACAATGTTACTTGTAACCAGGGAAAAGAAATAGACCTTAGGAGGACATTACTTAGGGTGCATATTTTACTTAATGATTTCCTGTCATCATATAGATCACTGAACCCCTGGTTCAAGGCAATGTCACGTTTCATCTTGGGGGGTTGGGAGCTATCATGAAATAGTTACAAAACACCAAATCATTAGCCGTCTTGTAGTCGGTTACTGTTGGAAGAGAAAAATGTATAGAATAGTTGAAAGATTTTCCTTGTGGTAAAACCTATCATGGTGTTTCCTCTCCTAACTAAGGTCTGGTTTGGCAAATTCTCAGGAACACTACTCAGTGCCCAGGCATGCTGTTTATAGTATATATCTTAAGGACAATCTATAATTTGAAAAATCTGAAGTACACTGTATAATCATTACTAGCTTTAATACTCCTCCTACTTCTGTTTTAAGACAGCCCCATGTTTAAAGGGTATGCATACGGGCAAGACTGACATGATGTCATAATTAATTAAATGTAGCTTTATAATTAAAATACATGTAGGCAGCACTAGGTGGTGTGTGTTGCTGTATGTCCAGTACTTTTGCTCAGGGCCCTCAGTTATTACCCCTCCCTATAGAAGGTACTGTTGGATAGCTCCTTTAGGCTGGGTATACACCATTAGCGTTTTTGAACTTATATAGCGAAAGTTCGAAAACGGACCCATTAAATGGGAGTCAAACAGTTTGAAAGGTTCGAATGAAATAACCAATAAAAATATCGAATGTAACTTATGTAAATGGCTGTGGACTGGAAAATGGTCTGGGGAACCATGTTTCGAATATAGGACATTCGTAAACTCGCTTTTACTTCTCATTGCGCTACTAGTTTTTTTTTCTTTTCAGCTCTCCTCCCAACTAAACAAACATTCGAACGTCGATAATTACCCATGAAGGACTTCGCGGAATTTGATAATTCGATATTTACTCACGTATAAGGTAATAATAGACATTTTTACTCTACTAACTCCTCGCGGATTCCGAGAATTCGATATTTACTTTTGTATTGTATAATAGAATTTTACACTCCGGAGTCGAATAATTCGGTATTGACGATCGCCTATAAGGTAGGATATAGACACTTACTTGCGGATCGCTTTTCAATATTTACTCGCGTTTGGTATTAGACACTTTACTCATGGTAATCGATAATCGAATTATTTACCACGTATGGTATAATAGGACATTTTACCTTTATAATTAAACCTACTTCGCATATTCGCCGCCTCGACTGGTTTAACATTCGATAATTCTCGAAATACTGACATAATTGAAAGTTCTTATAAATCTGGGTCCGGGGTAGTTCGGAGTCGAGTCGTTGGAACACGAATCGTTGGGCTCGAACATCGGGTTTCGAGTTTTCTAGTCCTCTCTACTAGCGCGCGTTTGGCCATAATAACCACCAATTTTTTTTGACGAATAAAAGGGTTTGAGATGCCGTCGTGGCCACCTGAAAATTATCCAACATTTGGCCCAATCGACCTATATCACTGAAATGAACAGAATGCTATTGCCCCTACTGACTCCTATGGGCATATATGCAAGCTCAGAAGCTAGGTTGGGTAGTAGGGGGAATTGTTTGAGAAAGCAGTGGGGGAGGGGAGTAGAACATTTCACTGCAAATAACAGGTTGTACTATCTGTCAGCTTTCTAACTATTGGGTTTTAGAGTTAATTTAAATCTGCCACCATTCGGAAGCTATAATCTCCGATACCAGAATGGGATTGATCATGCTGATCTCTGATAAACTCATTTTCATCTATGGAATTGTTACATACATATTTAATCCTGAAGACCTCATGAAAATCTGCAACAGTCCTTTAAAGTTATGTACACTGGAATTTTGTTTTTTTTAAATAAATTGGCCTATTGTAGAAACTATAATTCCTTTTCCAACTATCACTGTACCATTTTTTTGTTGATCTGTCCCCGATTTCTTTACAAATCAATTCTAAAACCAATCTTACACCTTCAGCTGTAATCAAGTCCTTATTAATCATAACTCTCTGTTATGGTATATTTTTGCTTTAAGGTTGAATGGTGACAGTTGGTACAGAACTGCATAGTGGGAACTCCCTTCGCCCAATGGCTGCCTCATAGAGAGTCATAGTCTGGCAGGCCACTGAGGGAAACTGCGATGGACAAAAAAAGTCTGGATTGAAGTCAGAGGCAGCAACACCACACACTAGATCTGCTTACATGTATTCATTGTTAATAACCTGGCAGGAAGGAAAGGCAAAAGTTATTTTTTTTTTCGAGTGTACACACTTTTTCATTGGTTTTTCCCCGAGGCCTCTTCATATGGTTTTTTCTTGTTTAAGGAAGACATGATGTCCTACTGGCGTGTTATGAAATAATGGAAAAAAACAGTCCATGCGATTATCTTAAAAAAACCCTTCAAAACAAGGTTATAGAGGTGGGGGAAGACTGGGACCAGTATCGGAGGATGGCACTATACTCTTATTATCTATGTTTGGTTTGTAGATTTACTATCAACCCAGGAAATCTATCCAACAAAAAAAATTTTTATCTTTCAAAACAAAGATGCATAAGTATTCTATAAAAAGCTTTTCCCAGTATCCTATGATAACAAAGTGACTTTCTGGTTGAAATATTGCTTCCTGTTATTGGATTTTAGACAATCACTAAAGTTGGATCACCCACTAAGATAATAGTACGATACCGTTGGATGTAAACCTATCATTGTGTTCTCTCCTAGACTACGGTCTGGTGTGCAAATCCTCAGGAAAACTCTCAGTGCCCAGGCATTCTGTATTATAGTTTATATACTGTAGGACAATATATTATATTTGAAAATCTGAAGTACCTTATAATCATTACTAGCTTTTTTTTTTTAATACTACTTACTCCTCCTACTTTTCTGTTTTTAAAAGCATCCCCATGTTTCAAGGGTATGCATACTTCACAGATTGACATGATGTATATTAAATTAAATGTAGAATTTATAATTAAATACATGTATGGCAGCACTAAGGTGTGTGTGTTTGCGGTATGCCAGTACTTTGCTCAGGCCTCAGGATTAACCTCCCTATAGAAGTACTGTTGGCGAGCTCCTTAGGCTGGGTATACACCATGAGCTTTTTTGAACTTAATATACGGAAGTTTCGAAAACGGACATTAAAGGGGAGTCAAACATTTTGTTGTTTTTTTTTTTTTTGTTTGTTTGAAAAGTTTGAATGAATACAATAAAAAATATCAATGGTCAAACTTAAGTAAATGGTCTGTGGGACCTGGGGGAATGGTCTGGGGAACATGTTCGAAAATATCCAGGACATCGTAAACTCGATTTTACCTCTCATGTGCGCTACTTTCAAGCTCTCGCGTTCGAACGTTCGATAATTATCCATGAAGGACTCTCGATTTTGATAATTCGACGATATTTACTACGTATAGGTATAATAGACCTTTACTCTCGGATTCGAGAATTCGATATTTACTCACGTATAGGTATATAGACATATTTACTACATCGCGGATTCGAGAATTCATATTTACTTGTTGTATTGGTATATGACATTTTACTGCGCGGATTCGAGAATTCGATATTTACTTGTGTATTGGTTATAATAGACATTTTACTCACGGATTCGTAATTCGGTATTTACACTCGCCTATAAGGTCGGATAATAGACACTTTACTTGCGGATCCGATTTTCAATATTTACTCGCGTATTGGTATAATATACCCTTTCTCATGGAATCGAGAATTCGATATTTACTCACGTATTGGTATAGATAGACATTTTAACTTCGCCTATTCCCGCCTCGAATGGTTGAAATTGTATTATCGAAAAAAGTTACTGAAAAAAATAATTGGAAAGTCGAGACATCTGGGTCCGGGGAGTTCGAGAAGTCTGAGTTCGTTGGACACGAATGAGTTGGCGGCTCGAACCCCTGGTTCGATTTTCTAGTCCATCTCTACTAGCGAGCGGTTGGCCAGAATGACCACCAATTTGACGAATAAATGGTTGATGCGGTCGTGGCCACCTGAAAAAATTATCCCACATTTCGGCCCAATCGACCTATATCCGAAATGAACAGAATGCTATTCCCTAGCTGACTCCTATGGCAATATGCCAAGCTCAGAAAAGCTAGGTGAAGTAGGGGGAAGTGTTTTTGAGAAGCAGTGGGGAGGGGGAGTAGAACATTTCACTGCATAAACAGGTTAGTAATAAATTCTGTCATCTTTCTAACTATTGGGGTTTTTAGAGTTAATTTAAATCTGGCCACCATTCATTGAGCATATCTTCCGATACCCAGAATTGGCTGATCAGGCTGATCTCTGATAAACATCATTTTCATCTAGGGAATTGTACATACAGATTTAATCCTGAATACTCTCATGAAAATCTGCAACAAGTTTTAAAATGGTATGTACACTGGAACTTTGCTTTTTTAAATTGCCTATTAGTAGAAACATAATTCTTTCGCAACTATCACTGTACCATTTTTTGTTTATCTGTCCCCTATTTCTTACAAATCAGTCTAAAAAAACATCTTACACTTCAGCTGTCCATCAAGTGCCTTATTATCATGAAAAACTCTTCTGTTTAAGTTAGTTTTTTTTGCTTTAGGGAATGGTGACAGTTGGTACATGAACTGCATAGTGGGAAATTCCCTCATCCCAATGCTGCCTCCTAGAGAGGTCATAGTCCTGGCAGGCCACTGAGGGAACTGAGATGAGCAAAAAAAGTACTGGATGGAAGTCATGAAGCAACACAAACACACGTGAGGGCTGCTTACATGTATTCATGTATAGACTGAATGGAGGCAAGTTATTTTTCAGTGTAGACAACTTTTTTAACATGCAATGGCCATAAATTTGTGTCCCAGGATTAACATACACCATGGCGGTAAAGGCTGGCAAGCATCAGTACATAATGGCTGCTTCATTATAAACATGTGGTATTGAACGTTTCCAACACTGCAGGTTATAAATCTGTAGAATATGGAACCATATTAGTACGTAGATACTACTCGTAAATACATTTCCAATACCAAAAAATAAGGCTCTCCCTTGTATAACCCTGATCTACAATGTTTTTGTTCACTTTACGTCCCATTTATAATCTGATTAAAACTGGTCAAACGGAAGATCTTGTCTATGGAGAAGGAAAAACAGGACTCCAGGCATAGCCACTGCTAAATTGGGTAACACTTCACCTGTAGCAAGGAGTAATTAAAATGTCACGGGGAACTTTAAAATCATTGGTTTTTCCCCAGGCCTCTTCATATGTTTTTTTTTTCTTGTTTAAAGGAGACAAATGAATGTCCTCTGGCGTGGTTATGAAATCAAATGGAAAAAACAGTCTATGCTTTATCTTAAAAAAACCCATTCAAAACAAGGTTAATAAGGGGGGAAGACCTTGGTAACCATAATAGGAGGATGGCCACTAAATCTATTATCTATGTTTGTTTGTAGAGTTCTTTCAACCCAGAAATCTATCACTTATCTTTCAAATCACAGATGCCTAAAGTATTTATACAAAAGCTTTTCTTCAATGTATCTCCTGATACAAAGTGACTTTCCTTGGTTGAAATTGCGTGCCTGTTGAGTTGGCTTTAGACATCCCTAAAGTTGGATACACCACTACTATAATAGGGACGATAACCCGTTTGATCGCAATGTTATCGCCCCTTTATCGTTAGTGTGTGGTGGCACATTTTTTGCTTGAGAAAGCTGAACTGTCTACTGGCAAGATATTTGAATTCATCAAATGAAAAAGCACAGACAGATTAACCCTAATGTCCAACTAGAAAGGGAAAGTTTAAGTATAAACTTTGAATTTGGCGTTTGTAGGTCTGCATTTTGGGAAGGGAATATGTGTGTTTGCTGCGATTTTAAAACTCAATAATGGAACTGATGAGTTGTAGTTGAACGCTTGTTTGGGACAAACAAACTTGTGGTGTAACCAGCCCAAATGGTGCTCATTTTAAAATTCAATAATCAAAAGCTAACTTCTGATTGGTTAGGGAGGGCAAAATTAGGCACAATTTCAATGATACCGCTTCAGTACCCTTTAGTATGACTGCCACAGTCATGGATCAGTAGATCCGTAGTGTGTGTACCTGTGTTGGGTTGGGGTTAAAAAACAAACTGTTTTTGATGATTTGGTCAAAAAAATGTTTTATTTAGTTACCCTTCGGTATGGCTGCCACAGTAATGGATAAGGTAGATCAGTAGGTGTGTGTACCTGTGTTGGGTTTTGGGGGTTAAAAATAACAAACTTTTTTGATGATTGTCAAAAAATGTTTTACTTTAGTTACCCTTGAGGTATGGCTGCCACAGTAATGGATAAGGAGATCGTAGGTGTTTGTCCTTTGTCCCGTGTTGGGGTTAAAAAACAAACTTTTTTTGATATTTATGCTTATGAAGGTTCTCATCATCCAGGTCATGGTATATCTGTTTGTATAATTCAATTAGATCAACTGACTTGAATTGTTTTAGTTCTTGAAGAACGTTTCGCTAGTCATCCGACTGGCTTTCCATTCAGCAATGACTTGTACAGATCTGTGCAATTATGTACCCTGAGAACATCCCAATTAGCATATCACATCCGCCAGCGTGTTACGGGCGTGATTAGATAGTGGCTAAGAGGTGTTAGGGCAAACGCCCAGATTAAGGTGTCATGTCCTGCCATGTACAAATGCTGTTTTTGACACTTACGCTGGCGTTCCTATAACACCTCTTAGGCCACTATACAATCACACACCCTTAACACTTGGCTGTGATATGCTAATTGGGATTTCCCAGGGTACATAATTGCACAGATTCTTGTACAAGTCCATTGAATTGAAGACAGCATTCGATTACTAGCGAAACGTCTCAAGAACTAGACTTTAAGGTCCATTTGATCTAATTGAATACACAGATATTTTTTGATGATTGTCAAAAACTTTTTTGACCTTTAGTTACTCCTGTTAGGTATGGCTGCCACATAAATGGATAAGTAAATCAGTAGGTGTGATGTAACCTGGGTCTGGTTGAGTGGGTTGTCTTTTTTTGTGTTTATAACCATAAAACTAACTTTTATTGAGATAACTCTAAATTAGTTTTTTTTACTTTATTTCCCTTTAAATATGGCCTTCCATGGAATGGAAAGTTAGTCGTAGGTTTGTGTACCTGGGTACTTTGGTGGGGGTTTGGGGTATCATCAATCACCATTTGTATTTATGAACCATGAAAAAACTGTTTTGAAATATCCACATTTGAGGATTGTTACCATTATAGTCCTATGGAAAAAATGTCCTGACATTTCACAGTAACGCCGTGACACTTCCGTGGATTCCTTAGCTAGACGATAGCACCCTTCTCCTATATGCCCGCCGCACGTCTGTACCGAATTTCTGTCTCTAGTCCAAAAACTGTGGAGGAGATACTGTCTCAAAAAAGTCGAAAGGAAGAATTGGAAGTAGAAGAAGAATAGAAAGAAACAGGAATTTGGCTTTTTCAAGCCAAAGTAATTGTAGGTCATTTATTGAGATGTTTTTTTACTCTTCCATCTATTTATTGTAGTTTATTTTGCCTCCACCATTGTAAATTAGAACTGGAGTTTAAAAGATAAATAAAGTTCACAGACAAAACGATTCCTCCTGTAATAAGGGAATCCCTTTTATTTTTGTTAAAAACAAAACATTTCTGGATTTAATTGATTACTACCATGTATTCTCATTTAATCCAGTATGTGCTACTATTTGGTATGGGGCACTTTGTTATTGTCCAAAGTTAGGGTTTTTAGAGATAGACGTTTTGGCAGCTTTGCTGGACGGAGCATGGGACAGTTTGCATACAGTGTATCTTTTCTTTTAATCGGATTTTTTTAATTTTTAAACAGGATTCTTATAATGCCTTGTACAATATTTTATACATTTATTAAATGTATATAAAAATTCCATTCATTTGTAAGTTAAATTCCCGGGTGCGTTGCCTTTGGACCCAGTATACACTCGTAGAAATTGCGTGCCCTCCAATTTTTTTTTCAATATGAAATTTAGTGGTACAATCAGCAATGTTTCTGTCCGGTGTCTTGCAGTCCTTTCTCAAGATGGTTGGCTCGCGAAAGGTCCAAGACACTGGACCCTAAACATTGCCGTTTGTACCCTTAATCATATTTGAAAAGACCGTGGAGTTCACACACATTTCTTGATTTATATATATATATATAGAACAATACAATAACGAGCAACTCCATTGGCACTATATACCCAACCCGTGAACTATAGGAATCAGGATAATACAAGCTGTTCATTTAACCCTCCTTGGCCAGCGTTTCCAGTTTTCTTATCCTTTCGCGTCTCTCTTAGAAGGCCTTGTTTTGATCTAGACCGTCCACTTTATTAACTCTCCTGGGTCTATCCCATCCATCTAAACTGGATTGAATGACCAGCTTTCTTTATAGTGCTTAGCCACGACATTTCGGGCCAAATCTCTATTCTCATTAACTGTAACTGGCGTAAAGCCGTCGATGGTTAGCGAGTCTCTTCCCTCAGGGTCGTTGTCGTCTTCCCAACCTCAATAGAGCCCACGGGGCATGTTATAATCTATAACATAAGTGCCTCAAACATGTAATCTATGGTTGAATCTTAATCTCTTACTATTGTGGGAATGGGGAAATTCTGTACCACAGATACTGAACGGCAATCTAAGCACGAAAACACCACCCCGCTACCCTTTATCTCATCCTTTTTTTATTATTATGGGAGCCAAGTAAGGGGATTGACTGATTTATTGCAAAGGTCTGTTTTAACCAGTAAATTTACGTAGTTTTACCACGTCTATATGAGAACATGGGCCCGTAAATCCTTGAATGGCACATGTAGTCACTGTCAAAATTGCCAATTTTGTTGTAAATTTCCTGCACTAGTTTACTACTGGGTGAATACTGGAGAGACACAGGGATCATATGAGCACCATTTTTAGATACTGGATCACTATCAGAATTCCTTACATTTTCAGTGCTTTTTCCAGCTGTCTCCTACCAATTTAGGGTTTAGTTTCTCTGTAAAATGTAACCGCCATTTTTTCTTTAATTGTTTTTTCAGCTACTCAGGGTTTGAGTTATTTTTATAACTCGTACGAATGGGAGAATACTACTCCCTTTTTAGTGATATTGATGACATGCTATCAGCTTGCAGAATGGTCGTGTCGGAGTAGTTTAAGAGTATAAAACCAGTCTCGATTTATTATTCACATACTGATTTGGCAAATATCCAAAAATTAATTTGTTGTTTTGTTGCTTTCCATGGTAATTTTTATGGGACTGTCCCCAAACTGTTCACTTCAGCAATACACTGTCGTCATTCCTCTTTCCTTTCCCTTCCACACTATGAAGCAGTCGTCTATATCTCTTCTGTATATCAACAGTCTTTGCCGCATATTGGGGGAAAAAAATAAAAAAATATGTGCGTTTCAAAGAATTCCATATACAAATTTGGCAAATTAAGGTCCCACATTCGTCCCCATAGCTGTCCAGTGATTTGTTTTACAAAAAAAAAAAAAAAAAAAAAATATATATATATATATATATATATTCTTATATATACTAAAACGAAAATCAGGGCACACTCACTCCACCTTACTTTCGCCCCTGTTGCGACCCAAAATCAATAAATGGTTTCCAAATAGCTCAAGATGGTTGGCTGATAAAGGTCCTAGACGTGGCCAAAACCGTTCCTAGTTATGGCACTATTAAAATATACATTGATTAGACCCCTTGTTTGCCCTATCTCCTTGCTATTTGAACTATATATATATTATATTAATATGTATATAGAAAGAGAACAAATCTGTGCAGCACTCGTAGACAATTATTCTTGGTATCACGTATAAAAAATAAAAGGGCGACGTGTTCGGTAACATCCATTACCTTTCTCAAGGCCATATTAGAATGATGTCATCATTCTCATATGATCGCTTTTATTTTTAATACATGATTAACCAAGAATAATTTTGAGGAATACAGTGGCCTCATTAGTGCGTTCACCACCCTGGCAATCTTTTCACTAGGGTGGAGCTGCTGTTACACTTGTTTTTTATATATATATATATAATATATAATCATTTTCTGATGAAGGTGCTCTGTGACGCACCAAACGTTAATAACTGTTTTTCGTGTGAAGAAGGAGTGCTTGGAACCTCTTTATTTTTGGTTTATTGTATGGCCAATTGAGGCACTGTTGTCCTTTGAAGCACCCTACATATATAAAATAACATATATAACAAAGAAGGAAGGAAGACTGAGTGCAGACATCACACTGGTTTTATATATATCTATTAAATATAATATTATATATAATATATATATATATATAATATGAGCAAATGTGCCCGTTGGTGCAAATGGAAATAAATTTGTGTGATGTTTTTGTCCATTTTTGGATATATAATCTTTAGACACAGGTAAACTTTCAAACCTGTTACGCAGACAGTCATCAGCTTCCGAGTGAAACTCAAATAGGATAATCCTGCAGGTCTTAGAGTAGACCAGACCATCCTGCCTACAAAACTGTGTGGTTTGAAACTACACATGCTCAGTTAATACATATTAGTATTCACCACGGCAAGTGTGATGGTACCAAACTCATAATTATACAGAAGGTACCCGCCCTCACAGCATCATGTTATGGTAATCTCATTGCCCTAATAATCTAACGTAGACCCAAACATTTCTTATTCCCAGTTTTACCTCAAGAAATTAATTTATCCTTTATAACTCTTATACAGATCTAATTGTAAAAAATTTTGGGCTTCCGAGCAATTTTTAATAACTGATAACTGCTTTTTTATTTCAGTATTACAAAGTAAATCCTTGGTATACCTGCCTGCTTTACTACTAGAGAAATAGGCTAAGGACTTCAATCAGCACCTTTATATCCCAACCATTAATATGGCTGCCAAATTCAATTGGTTCTAGCCAATCAGACCACTCCCTAGTTACCCACCCCATCAAATGCATCAGATTTACAATAAGTTTGGCAATTGGGGCCTGGTTGAGCTACTGAGTCCTAATTGGGGATTTCATCTGCAGGTACAAGGACAGGAGGATTTAAATCATACTAACTAACGATTAGCAGCCTCCATAGCTTAATCAGAAAACAAATATACAGAGAAAACAGGGAGAGATAAATTGTATTACCAGGCAACCGCTGCCACCAATTTGTACCAGATCACTTATTTATGGAAGTATTAATGGGTAGCATGGCACAAGTGGGGGGTTACTCGTGTTGGTCTGGCACAAAGCAGACAGTGCACATAAACATACACGTGGCAGTAATTCTGGGTGACCCTGTCTATGGTTGCCCCACTGTTGAATATGACCCAGGCCTGTAATTGGTTTGTCTTTGTAACATTGGTTGCCTCATAGTTTGTGTAATCCATTAGGTAAACTGTCTGTCCAATATCGGTCAGGTGGTAACAGGGTCTTACACAGGGTCTTATACACAGGAGCTTGTGTTGGCTCAATATCACTCCAAAGCACACATCACAATCCACTTTCTCTCTCTCCTTCTACCATAGAGAGCAGGGATGTCTTGTATTTTAATTACTCACTGACACCACCTGCAGGCTAGAGGTGGTTATAATGAGCCTTGGTGTATATGTCCTTTACATCACATCATTATCCTGTGTACAGACGAAGCTTTTTTTGATTACACTTCCTTTCACATGAAGCAGAACCCAGGGGTGTGGTTTAGAGCTGCCATTTGAACCATTCCATTTTAAAATAGGGATCTCACTCTGTAGTAGTTTATGGTCTTTGTATATTTGTGTTGTACCTAATATAAGTCAGTGCTAATTTATATACGTTTACTGATGGTCATTTAATGTAAACCGTGAGATAGTACCCACATACCTTTACCTTTCCTATGTGTAATATCCTAGAAATAATACTAAAATAAAAAAACCCCCACCGGAAGCGACGGACACCGATCTGACCACATAGACGCCGCTCGGTTTCACATTGGTAGCTCCTAAAAACTCAATCGAAAAAATAATAGCGAATGCTTCATTTGAGGAAAAACTAGTAAAGGGACACGAACTAAAGATAATTAGTAGATTGCAGAAACCTTTTCATACAGGAAGCTTTGCTACTCTTCATTTTCCTGGACTTTGGACGAGCACTGGCAGGAGAAACCATAAGGATCAGAGATGTACGGTAAGGATTTTTTAACTATATCAGAGGGGCCCAGTAGTGGGTTAAATTTAAGCTGGGGTGACAAGCCCTTTAATTTGTATGTTGGTCTCATTTTAATATTTTTCGTTGGTTTTGTTATATAATTTCACTTGTCAGTCTAACACATTTCACTTCCATTATTTTTCTATGTTTTCCACCCCACTATTAGGTAAAGCTCCAATACATAATGAGATCTCCTGGGGGACCACAAATTAATGCACAAACAACCCTAAACCGCACTATAATGGATGCAGCTAAACATTTCCCCAAGAAATGAACATTCCATTCATTATTCCCAGCTAGCAGGCCTTGGAAGAAGAAATTCTCTTCTACATGGCGAAGTTTGTTTCAAGATTGACGCTTCTAGATGTGACACCAGCCTTGGGACTCGTAAACTAACTTTTCTAAAACTTAACACCTCATAATCCCAGTAAGGGGCTATTAAATTTCCTGCTGCTTGTCCAGTTGTATCTCAGTGGTTTTACAATAAAAATGTTTCATCTAACTTTGTTTTAAAAAACTTTGGTCTTGTTTCCTAGTTGATTCCCATGACTGTTACAACTTCCATCATTAAGCCACATCCTACTTTTTACACATTTGTAATGTCTATTTATACACAAACATATTTTTCCCCGTAATATTGCCGTAAGCCCAGCTCAAATTTTTCTATATAAACATGTTGTAACATCCCAGAATGGATTCTCTAGATCAACATCGGATTCATAATACGGTTTCAGGACATATGATAATAATTGCCCATACATCACTTTTAGTCGTTGCTGCAGTGAATTAGATCAGGTGATGATTTGAGAACTAAAGGGTTGGAATTCTCAGACCTTCTTCACTCTCCATCTTCTTTAATGTCCCAACAATGAATGTGACCCACACAAGGTGACATCTGAATCAGTCACATTGAAATTTTACTGGATGCTACGCAACTGGTTCAAAAAAACTGTAAAGAACTAGGACCACACAATGGCAATCCAGCACAACCAGGCATATAACTTAAATGCAAAGAAATACTCAAATAACTTATAACTTCTAAAAACGGGAATCACCCCAGCTTAGTCTCTGATGCTCCTGGATGCTTGTGGAACTAAGGGGTAAGTGTGTGTTAATGGCTCTATTTGTTCACAGCCACCCTTTTATCATTAGTGAGTCTGGTTATGAGCTTGGATCATGCTCCAGAGAAGGCAGCTAGGGGATTAGCATCAGTCATTGGTTATAATGTAACTTTTCACAAATCCATGGTTGACAGCTGCTAATTTATGTTCACATTTAGTTTTTCCCCCACCTTTGCCAGTGCATGTAACTTTATTTATACAACTATTATTTACTAACATTGAAATCCAGGGACCATAAGAGCTCATTCTAATAACAACAGGAGTCAGAAGAAAGGCTAGATAAGTAAATGGTCATAATAGAGATATAAATGCTAAGTGGGCCCCTAATCTTCTACTGATGGGCCCCTTGGTCTAGATTTCCTGGTAGTGGCCCCAACAGTCCAGCTATATAAATTGCCAAGTAAAATGTTTTTATTGTTGATGGCAGTTGCCCCTAATTTCTGTTGGGTTAGACTACCCAAAAGCTAAAAGATAGCTAGCTTATCACTAGTCTAATATCATCAATTTGGGCCTAAGATCGGTGGTGATTGCAAGGGTATTTATAGGGGGAATCAGAACACTTCTGGCAATGTACAGCACGGGAAGCATTAAATCCTTAGGTGGGCAAGGGTATAGAATTAGTTAAAAGCATAAGAGGTGAAATCTTAAAGAACTCTTTTGGGGAGAGAATCGAGATGTGATTTTTACCTTAAAATCCTGTACTCTTAGCTGACTTGACAGGAGAAATTAATTTCCAGTCCTGTGTGTTAAAATAGTTTTTAATACATCCAATATGTTTATCTTCTAGGTTGGAATTTTATATTTCTGACTGCTGGAAACAGTATGGACAGTAATAGGAGCCCTATAACCCCGAAGAAATCTAACAAGTATGGTACCTTTAATATTTAATTGTGGTCTTACGAATGGCTTTTGGAAAACATTTTATCAGACATACAGGGAGATCAATAAAAGTGTCTTTATTTAAAATGTGGCTAATCTTGCCCCAAACCAATCAATCTTCTTTAACATTGAAGTTAACTCTGATTGGTTGGGGCAAAATTAGCACCATTTAAACGATAGAATCTTGTGTCTTCAATTAAAGAGGATCTGATATGCTTGGTCCAGCAAGAGAATCCATAGGAAATGGAGCAAAATGCTCTATAGTGTGAACGAAGCCTAAAGGGCTGCTCTGACTGAAAAATGCGGTGGCATGGATTTTTCCATAATCTATTTGTGGTGGCAGGTACGTGGATTTCTATAACACTACACTGCAACATCAGATCAGGAAACACATGCATATTGGTTACACAAATATTAATGCAAATTCCAAATGCACAGGACAATCTGCACATAAATTGATGTGTGCCTGTGCTAGAAAATGCAGCAACCAATTAGAAATTATCTAACTTCAGTAACGTACTAAAAAGCTAACGATCGGGTTGTTGCTGCAATTTAAGTGCCTAACTATTGCACCTCTCATCCCTGTGATCTCAGAAAAAATTACACACAATATCCACAATTTCAAAATAAACGTTTTAAAAACTGACAAGATAAAAGCCAATTATAACAAACGGTTTTATTCATAAAGAAGATTGGATTAATGATTCTTTTATTGCCATAGCTATTCAGTTTTAAAATTCGCAGCACAACACTAGACACACATTAATAAGATACAACCACGCGGAGTATTTTTCCCTTTCAAAAATTCAAGTCTAGCCCAAAGGTAGAAATGGGTTCCAGTAAATGTTTTTTTTCTAGTTCCATATAAATGTACTATCTCTTATGAACGGATTTCCTAACAGCGTCACCATTGTCTGTACTACTTTACAATTAATGTAGCATTCACATCTGGCCCTGCCCCCACCGAAGAGCTTTAAAATCTAAGCACCTTTATTTGGACACAAAAACATCCTATCAGTCTGTCTTTATGGTTGTGCCCGGAGGAAACCCCCAAGTTACAGAGAACATTTCCCACTTCCTTGCAGATGGGGATCTCATGGAATGATGAATTTATTAATCATCTCCAAAAAAAAAAGCTTTTTTCTGTTTGACCTCGATGTTTTCCTTTCCATCCATAGAAAATTATCACCACACATCACCTCTTATGTAAATCCTCAAAATCCTACTAATCTGCTGGCTGTAAATGAAAGGGCTGGCGGTTGTGTTAGAGACATTCCTTACTTGCTGGGTCCTGAAAACCCCCAGCACAATGAGGTTTAGTGCAGTGGGAAGGCACTGTCATTCGTTAGGTAAACATGCAAGTTTTCAAAGAAAATCTTGAATTGCTTGTCTGGTACTGCAGGTAACAATAACATAATGGCGCGGCTGTACTGATTAGGACGTGTTTTCAGAGCACCATACTGTATGAACCTTTCCTTCTGCCTTTTCTTCAATGGGGTGGTAATAACACATTTTCACTACTTAACTACTGCAAGACACCAAGCAGCGGTGATGTCAACCGACACTAATAAAGATCCATACTTATAAATACAGCTATTGGAAGGGGGGGAGTGAAAAGGCAAAGGAATGAAAATAACTTGATGATTAAATATTATAACAATGTGGTATAATGGGTATTGCTAATAAATCATGCATAAGCTGTCGCATCAGGGAGGTTACAGTATGAAGATTCACAGGTCGTACATGGTCCAGAGGCAGCTTGGAAATTAAATCCATAAGCCAATCAGTTGAGATATTTGCTATAATACTTTCAGGGCAGACCTGAGTGCATGTATCCATGATATTCAAAAGCCCCGCAAAGATGTTGGTGCCATATAAATCCATAATAATAATACTAAATCTTTGGCATGGATAGGACAGTAAATGAGCAGGCGTATGTGTTTGATATTCTGCAATTCGGTGGATACTACTTGGTAGACATCTGTGCTAATTACTAGTAATTAGATGGGAAATAAAGACTGTAATGTGGAACGCTCGCTATAATTATCGTCTTAGTCTGATTAAGTTACATTGATGTTATTAGGTTTTATCTCAAAACTATCACCCAGTAATAATCTTTTTTTTTGAGTATAACCTGTTAATTTAATTATTTTTATTTTATTTTAATTTTGTTTTTTTATTTTTTTTTTTTTTTATGCTTTTTATTTTTTGATTTTTTATATTCATCCATAATGCCAAGGGAATACAATGCCTCTTGCTCTCTCTAATCAGGCCATTGTTAGTTCACTATGTAATGTGGGTAGTATTCTGTCACATCCCATATCAATCCGTAGTGGCCTAATAAACATGGCTCCTGGAAAACATAGCCACCTAAAACCACCACAAATCCTATCCAAACAGGTGTCCAGTGTAGAAAAAACACATGTGTGAGGAGTCACAGACTAATGTGGTTCAACATTTATTATTACACAACTACAATTGTTGACCCACAATTTTTTTTTAATTAATAGGCGTGCTCCTCAGTTTCTTCTACATCTGGATGCCTGTACCCAGGTTGTGACCGTTTGCACCTATCGATTTGTCTGCAAGCATTCAACCGCAATGTTCTAGCGTTAATGCTGAACAGTAAGCTTCCATGTGTGGACTAGGGTACAACTTGGGTGAGGTAGTAACAGTGATAGAAGATTAAACTAAAGACTCATCAATTATTATTAAAGACCATTACTGTTACTTGTTTAATGAGGCCAGGGAATAAAAGGGAAGAGAGAATGTCTAATATACTAAAGCTAACTTTAAAACCTAATACATGGCCAGGGTGATTGCAGACATGACAAGCTGAACCCTTATGTGTTAATTTGGTACCACCATAAAGTAAGAGACTGAAGAAGAACAGTTACTGGGGGGGGGGGTGCTATAGCAAACATGTTTATAGTTAAGGCCTAATCATGGAGATTTTCATTTCCTTGACATTGGGCGTGAGTAATAAGCATTGTCAATATACATAGCTGCATTGCCCATTCTTGTCACCAGGTAAGACAAGAGATGCCCTTTGGGATCTATGATCTATAACAGTATCGAAATAAGCAAACATCTGGGAATTGGTAATACTATGAAACTTTTATTATAATATGTGTTTCATTTTATCAATACAAAACTGCTGGCACATCAGGGGTCATTATTCTCATGTAAAAATATGCCATATAAAATAGAAACAGCAGCAAAATGATTCAGTGAAATTAAGGCACTCTAGTTATTAATAACTAGAGATGGCAAAACTCAAAGTTTCTTTTCGGTTTTTTTCGAAACAGAACTTAGGTGTTAAGTGTTTTTCGAGGGTTTTCCGAATGGTTGAGGTTATTGTCATATCCCTTGAAATAACATTGGAACATTCGTAATCCTCGGAAATAAGAGGGAAACTTGAAAGTAGTTTCCAATCGTATTTTCAAGGTTTCGTGTCTAGTGTCAAGGTTATTTTTCGAGGGATAACCCGCCACAATCCAGTCAGCCAGAATATTTCTATACCAAATCAGGGCATACTGATTAATAAAAAACAATTCCCACCCCTTATTGACTTTTCAAAAATCTGAATAAAAATACACAACAGAAACACGTATCCGTATCTTATGTAGACTGTCCTAACATCCGCTGGCATTTTCCAGAAATAAATATGTTAATTTACCCCAGGGATAAAGCAGTCACCACAATTTTTATCATATTATATTATTATATGTCTATTAGATAATAGTTATGTTATATGGTAACACTACTGCATTTTTTAAGTTAGCAATAGTTAATAGCACTTTCCATGAATAAAAGTTTGTAGTTAGGTTTTTCGAACTTGCAAATTTTCGAAAATTTGAAGATTCATAACCCTCGCACTTCGATGTTCATAACCCTCACATTCAGCGATTAATTTCATAACACTCTCGGAAATAGAATGCGAAGCTTGAAACACAGTGTGATTGGAACAAAAGCTATTTTTTATGTACGTGTTCCCCAGTAGAGATTGAATTCGCAACCCTCAAACCATTGAATTTGGGTTCGGTAATTCTCAAATTCCTATACTCAAAGGTTCAGTAAACCCTCAACTCTATACTCAAAGTTCAGTACCCGCAAACTCTATACTCAAAAAGGTTCAGTAAAACCCTCAAACTTCTATACTCAAAGGTTCATTACCCCTCAAACTCTATACTCAAGGGTTCATAACCCTCAAACTCTATACTCAAAGGTTCGTACCCTCCAACTCTAATACTCAAAGTTTCAGTAACCCTCAAACTCCTATACTCCAATGTTCAGTAACCCCCAACTCTATATCAAGGTTCAGTAACCCTCAAACTCTATACTCAAAGGTTCGGTAACCCTGAATCTTTTGATTCGAGTGGGGGATAAATATCGAAAGTCGAACATGGAGTGGCAAAGTAGTGGCGTGTAATAAGGAAATTCATTTTTTAAAAGTTCTGGATATTTGTACGTGTTCCCTAGACCATTTCCCAGGTCCCAGAGCCATGGACAGTAAGTTATGTCATTGCTACTTTTATTTCCCATCCAAATATTCAAACTATTTGTCCCCTTTGACTTTAATGGGTTAATTTGTCGAACTACAAATTTGACTGAATTTCGAAAGGTTCAAGAATGAACCTAATTGAGTTCACTCATCTCTCGTGGATAACACTCAAAGGGATACCAGTCAAATGGACACTGGTGGATCCCAGTCAAATGGACACTGGTGTATACAGTCAAATGGACACTGGTGGATAACAGTCCAAATGGACACTGGTGGTAAACGTCAAGTCCACTGTGTGGATAACATTCATGGATGCTGGTGAATAACAAGTCAAATGGACCTGGTGAATAACAGTCAAATGGACACTGGTGAATAACATCAAATGGACACTGGTGAATACAGTGCAAATGGACACACTGGGGGATAACAGTCAAATGGACAGTGGTGGATAACATGTCAATGGACGCTGGTGATAACATGCAACAAGTGGCACTGGTGAATACAGTCAAATGGACGCTGGTGAAAACAGTCAAATGGACGCTGGTGAATAACAGTCAAATGGGACGCTGGTAGATAAACAGTCAAATTTACGCTGGTGGATAACAGTCAAATGGACGCTGGTTGAATAACATCCAAATGGGGGGGGACGCTGGTGGATAACATCAAATGGTACGCTGTGAATAACAGTCAATGGACGCTGGGGGATAACATGCAATGGACGCTGGTGAATAACGTCAAATGGACGCTGGTGTAGTAACAGTCAATGGACGCTGTGTATACATTCAAATGGACGCTGCTGGCTAACAGTCAAATGGACGCTGGTGAATAACAGGCAATGGAACGCTGGTGGATAACAGTCCAACTGACGCTTGTGGATAACGGCAAACGAACGCTGGTGAATACAGTCAAAATGGACGCTGGTGGATACGCAGTCAAATGGACGCTGGTGAATAACAGTCAAATGTACGCGTTGATAACATTCAAATGGACGCGGTAGAATAACAGTCAATGTGGACGCTGGTGAATAACAGTCAAATTACGCTGGTGATAACAGTCAAATGGACTCTGGGTGGATCCATCAATGGACGCTGGTGGATAACAGTCAAATGGACGCTGTGTGAATAACAGTCAAATGGACGCTGGTGGATACCAGTCAATGGACGCTGTGGAAAACAGTCAATGACGCTGGTGGATAACAGTCCAATGGACGCTGGTGGATAACAGTCAAATGGGACCCTGGTGATACACCAGTCAAATGGACGCTGGTGGATAACATCAACTGACACTGGTGAATAATCAGTCAATGGACATTGGTGGATAAACAGTCAATGGAACGCTGGTGAATAACCGTCAGTGGGACGCGGGTGAATAACAGTCAAATGGACGCTGGTGGAATACAGTCAATGGTACGCTGGTGAATAACAGTCAATGGACGCTTGTGAATACAGTCAATGGACGCTGGTGGAAACAGTCAAATGGACGCTGGTGAAATAACAAGTCAAATGGACGCTGGTGGATAACATTCAAATGGACGCTGGTGAATAACAGTCAAATGGACGCTGGTGGATACAGTCAATGGACACTGTGACTAACCGTCAAATGGCGCTGGTGAAATAACAGTCAAATGGGACCTGGTGAATACAGTGCAATGGACGCTGTGGATACATTTCAAATGGCATGTTGAATAACAGTGCAAATGGACATTTGTGGATAACAGTCCAATGGACGCTGGTGTGAAAACGTCAAATGGACATTGGTGGATAACAGCAAATGGACGCTGGTGGATAACACCAAAGGCGCTGGTGTATAACAGCCAAATGGACGCTGTGAATACATTCAATGGACGCTTGTGTATAACAGTCAAATGGACGCTGTGGATAACAGTCAAATGGCGCTGGTGAATACAGTCAAATAGGACGCTGGTGGCTAACAGTCAAATAGACGCTGGTGGATAACAAGTCAAGATGGACGCTGGTGGTAACAGTCAACTGGACGCTGCTGATACCAGTCAAATGACGCTGGTCGGATAACAGTCAATGACGGCTGGTGAATAGACAGTCAATGGAACGCTGGTGGAAAACATCCAATGGACGCTGGGTGATAACAGGCAAATGGACGCTGTGGATAACAGTCAAATGGACGCTGGTGAATAACAGTCAAATGGACGCTGAGGTGGATAACAGTCAATGGACGCTGGTGCCTAACTCAAATTGACCTGGTGATAACAGTCAAATGGCGCTGGTGGATAACATTCAAATGGGACGCTGGTGGATAACCTGTCAAATGGAAACTGGTGAATAACAGTCCAAATGGACGCGGTGGTAACAGTCAAATAGACACTGGTGAATAACAGTCAAATGGACATTGGTGGATAACGTCACATGGACCCTGGTGGATGACAGTCAAATGGGACGCTGTGGATAACAGTCAATGGGACGCTGGTGGATCACATTCAAATGGACACTCTGTTGAATCACAGGCCAAATGGCGCTGGTGATAAACAGTCAAATGGGCGCTGGTGGATACAGTCAAATGGACGCTGTTATAACAGTCAAATGGACGCTGGTGGATAACAGTCAAATGGACGCTGGTGGGATAACAGGCAAATGGACGCTGGGGTAACAGTCAAATGACGCTGGTGAATAACAGTCAAATGGATGCTGTGGATAACAGTCAAATGGACCTGGTGATAACAGTCAAATGGACCTCTGGTGAATAACAGTCAAATGACACTGGGTGAATAACAGTCAAATGGACGCTGGTGGATAACAGTCAAATGGACGCTGGTGAATAACAGTCAAATGGACTCTGGTGGATAACAGTCAACATGACGCTGGGAATAACAGTCAAAGGGACGCGGGCGGATAACAGTCAAATGGACGCTGGTGATAACAGTCAAATGCCTGTGAATAACAGTCAAATGGACGCTGGTGAATCAGTCAAATGGACGCTGGTGGATAACATTCAAATGGACGCTGTATGAACTAACAGTTCAAAATGGACCTGGTAGGATAACATCAAATTGGACGCTGGTGAATAACAGTCAATGGACAATGAAATGAATAACAGTCATGACTGGTGAATAACAGTCAAATGGACACTGTTGGATAACGTCAAATGGAAGCTGGTGGATAACAGTCCAAATGGACGCTGGTGAATAACAGTCAAAGTAAACTGGTGATAAACATTCAAATGACCTGTGGAATAACAGTCAAATGGACGCTGGTGGAATAACATTCAAATGGACGCTGGTGGATACAGTCAAATGGCCGCTGGTGGATAACAGTCAATGGACGCTTGTGAATAACAGTCAAATCTGGAACGCTGGTGGGAATAACAGTCAAATGGGACGCTGGTGGATAACATCAAATGGAGCTGGTGATAACAGTCAAATGACGCTGGTGAATAACAGTCCAATGGACGCTGGAGTATAACAGTTCACATGGACGCTGGTGGATAACGTCCCTAATGGATGCTGGTGGATACATTCAAATGGACGCTGGTGGATAACAGTAAGGGACCTGTGGATAAAGTCCAATGGACGCTGTGGATAACAGCCGTCACATGGACGCTGGTGAATACAGTCCAAATTGACCTGGTGGCTAACATCAAATGGACGCTGTTGGATAACAGTCAAATAATGGACGTGGTGGACACAGTCAAAATGGACGCTGGGGGATAACAGTCAAATGGACGCTGGGTGGATACAGTCAAATGGACGCTGTGGATAACAGTCAAATGGACGCTGGTGGCTAACAGTCAAATGGACTCTGGTGGATAACAGTCAAATGGACGCTGGTGGTAACAGTCAATGGACTCTGGGGGATAACAGTCAAAATGGACCTTGTGAAACATTAAATGACGCTGGTGGATAACAGTTAAATGAAATTGGACGCTGGGTGGATAACATCCAAATGGACGCTGGTGGATAACAGTCAAATGGACGCTGGTGGATAACAGTCAATGACGCTGGGAATAACAGTCAATGGCTATGGGGATAACATTCAAATGACGCTGGTGGATAACAGTCAATGGACGCTGGTTTATAACATTAAATGGACGCTGGGAGATAACAGGTCAAATGGACGCTGGTGGCTACCATTCCAATGGACGCTGGAATAACAGTCAAAGGGACTCTGGAGTATAAAACAGTCAAATGACGCTGGTGATACAGTCAATGGACGCTGGTGGGCATACAGCAATGGACGCTGGTGAATAACAGTCACATTGGACTCTGGTGGATAACAGTCAAATGGACGCTTGGTGATAACATCAAATAGACGCGGTGAATAACAGTCAATGTATCCTGGTGATAACAGTCAACTGACGCGGGTGGATAACAGTAAATGGCACTGGGGGTAACGTCAAATGGACAACTGGTGATACCGTCAAATGTATACTGGGTGGATACAGTCAAATGACACTGGTGGATAACAGTCAAATGGACGCTGTGATTAACATTCAATGGACGCTGGTGATAAACAGTCAAATGGACGCTGTGATTAACAGTCAAATGGACGCTGTGAATAATAACAGTCAAATGACGCTGGTGAATAACAGTCAAATGGACGCTGGTGGATAACAGTCAAATGGACGCTGGTGAATAACAGTCAAATTGACGCTGGTGGATAACAGTCCAAAATGGACGCTGGTGGATAACAGTCCATGGAACGTGGTGGGAATACAGTCAAATGGACGCTGGTAGATAACAGTAAATGACCTGTGGATAACAGTCAAATGGACGCTGGTGAATACCGTCAAATGGACGCTGTTATAACAGTCAAATGACCTGGTGGATACAGTCAATGGGACGCTGGTGGCATACAGTGCAAATGGACGCTGGGAATAACAAGTCATGGACGCTGTGGATACAGTCAAATGACTGCTGGTGGATAACATCAATGGACGCTGTGAATAACAGTCAAATGGACGCTGGTGGATACAGTCAAATGGACGCTGGTGGATTAACAGTAAAAGACCCTGGTGGATAACAGTCAATGGACACTGGTGGAATAAATTCAAATGGATACTGGTGGATAACGTCAAATGGCACTGGTGGATAACAGTCAAATGGACGCTGGTGAATAACAGCAATGGAGCTGGTGGATAACAGTCAAATGGACGCTGTGGATAACAGTCAATGGACGCTGTTGAATAAGCAGTCAATGGACGCTGGTGAATAACAGTCCAATGACGCTGGTTGGATCACAGTCAAATGGACGTGATGAATCACAGTCAAATGGACCTGGTGATAACAGTCAAATTGACGCTGGTGAAGACAGATCAAATGGACACTGGTGAATACAGTCAAATGGAACTGGTGATAACAGTCAAAAGGACGCTGGTGAATAACAGTCCAAATGTAACGCTGGGTGAATAACAGTCAATGGACGCTGGTGGATAACAGTCCAATGGACGCTGATGAATAACAGTCAAATGACGCTGTGATACATCAAATGGACACTGGTGACTAACAGTCAAATGGAACGCTGAGGAATAACAGTCCATGGACGCTGGTGGATAACAGTCAATTGACACTGGTGAAGAACATTCAAATGGACACTGGTGAATAACAGTCAAATGGACACTGGTGATAACAGTCCACATGACGCTGGTTGATAAACATCAATGGACCTTGTGAATCACAGTCAAATGGAACGCTGGTGGATAACAGTCAAATGGACGCTGGATGATAACATCAAATGGCGCTGGTGGATAACATCAAATGGACGCTGGTGTAACAGTCAAATGTACTGCTGGTGAATAACAGTCAAATGGAACGCTGGTGATAACATCAAATGGACGCTGGGGGAATAACAGTCAAATGGACTCTTGTGGATAACACTCAAATGGACGCTGGTGAATAACAGTCCAAATGGACGCTGGTGGATAACAAAAAAGACATACCCCTCAACCAGACCCAGGTACACACACCTACTGATCTACTTATCCATTACTGTGGAAGCCATACTTTAAAGGGTAACTGAAGTCAAAAAAGCTAAGATTTTGTCAAAATGGGTCAGCAGACTGGCAAACTGAGATGCATAGCTGAGTAACTGAAGGGTGGTTTTTTAAAAATATTATTCTCCCCTATTCTCCCCTACACAATATGGTAAGCCATCATTTGGAATATTCAGATTTAGTTCGTGTCACCACAGGCCGAGTGGCGGCTGCCCACCACGCGACCGCACGATGTGTCGCAAAGCCCGTTCTGGACCGAGATGCGGCCCGTGTATGGCACTTTATCGGGCCCGAGCGACCAATCGTTTCAGAGATACGCCAGCGGATTGGGCAACGATTTCTGAAAGCAATGACTTGTTCGCGTTGTACATAAAGTGCTTATACATGGGCCCGATATAGCATCCGAAACGGCACCGTTCGTACAAATCGTGTTGTTGCCAAGGTCGCCCCACCGCTCGTACGTGTGTATGTACCCTTTACTATATGACTTCAGTTAGATAGTACTAAATAAATGGGGATGAGGGGTTTTAAGTGACTAATTCTGGCACCATTGACCCCCTCGTCAATATTTTGGATATTAAATTACCATTATTTAATTTGCTTGGCTTCTTTTTTCTCTTCCGCTTTTGGTACATTATCTCCTCCCACAGTTTTTTTGAGCTAGAACCAATGAAATTCAGTACAAGACGTGGCATGGGCATATAGGAAAGTGTGCTTTTTTAGCTTAGGAATCCGCAGTAAGCGTATACACGGCTATCCGGTGAATTTCGGGACAGTTTTTCCCATGATATATAATGTTACAATCCTCACAATGTGGATATTTCAAAACATTTTTTTTCATGTCATAAATACAAATGGTGGATACCCCCAAACCCCCCACAAGACCCAGGTACCACCCACCTACTGACTTAACCTTCCATTTCCCTGGAAGCATACTTACGAGGGTAACTAAAGTAAAAAAAAACTAATTTAATTTATTCTCAATAAAAGATAATTATGGTTGTAAAACACACAAAAAAGACAGTCCCCCTCCAACCAGACCCAGGTACACACGCATACTGATACTACTTACTCATTATGGTGGACGCCATATTACAAGGGTAACTAAAGTCAACAAAAACAAATTTAGATTTATCCATCAATAACAAGATAGTTTTATGGTGTTTGTAAACACAAAAAAAAGGCACACACCCTCAACAATACCCAGGTCACACATACTGATCTACTTATCCATTAAGTGGCAAGCAATACTAAAGGGTACACTAAAGTAAAAAAATAATTTAGATTGATCTTCATAAAAAATAGTTTTATATGGTTGTAACACACACAAAAGACATACCCCTTCAACCAGACCCATGTACACACACCTACTAATCTACTTATCCATACTGTGGCACCATACTAAAGGGTAACAAAGTAAAAAAAAAAAACTAATTTAGATTTTTCTCATAAAAGAGAGTTTTTATGGTTTGTAAACACGAACACAAAGACATTTACCCCTCCCCTCAACAGACCCCGGGACACCAACGCCTCCTGATCTACGTATCCATACGGTGCAGCCATATTTAAAAGGTGTAACTAAAGTCAAAAAAACAAATTTTAGATTATCCTAATAAAGATTAGTTTTATGGTTGTAAACACAAAAAAGCACACCCCCTCAACAAGACCCAGGTTTACACAAAACCCTACTGATCTACTTATCATTCAGTGGCAGCATACTTAAAGGGTAACTAAGCAAAAAAAATAATTTAGATTTATCTTCAATAAAAAATAAGTTTTTATGGTGTAAAACAACACAAAAGACTACCCTCAACCAGAACCCAGTACACAACCCTACTGATCTACTTATCCATGT
>JAACNH010002400.1:5731-36423 GCA_019447015.1 Hymenochirus boettgeri
AGGGTGCAATCCAATGTGTGAGACACCTTACTATAATAGGCAATCCATTGTTTGAGACACCTTACTATAGATCAATCCATTGTGTAGACTCCTTACTATAGGATGCATCCATTGTGTTAGACACTTACGATATGATGGCAATCCATTGTTGTGAGACTCCTTACTATAGATGCAATCCATTGTGTGAGACACCTTACTATAGGTGCAATCCATTTGTGTGAGACTCCTTACTATAGGATGCAATCCATTGTGTGGAGACACCTTACCCTTCTATAGGGCAATCCATTGTGTGAAGACTCCTTACTATAGGATGCAATCCTTGTGTGAGACACCTTACTAAGGGTGCAATTCATTGTGTGAGACCTCCTTACTATAGGATGCAATCCATTGTGTGAGACTCCTTAACTATAGGATGCAATCCCTTGTGTGAGACACCTTACTTACTATGGTGCAATCCTTGTGTGAAACTCCTTACTATATAGGATGTCAATCCATTGTGTGAGACACCTTACATATGGATCAATCCTTGTGTGAAGACCTTACTATAGGAGTGCAATCCTTGTGTGAGACACCTTACTATAAGGATGCAATCCATTGTGTGAGACACCTTACTATAGGATGCACCTTGTGTGAGACACCTTACTATAGGTGCATACCATTGTGAGACACCTTACTATAGGATGCAATCCATTGTGAGACTCCTTCACATAGGATGGAATCCACTGTGAGTCTCCTTACTATAGGATGTGCATCCCTTGTGTGAGACTCCTTACTATAGGATGCAATCCATTGTGTAGACACCTTACTATAGGGTGCAATTCATTGTGTGAGACACCTTACTATAGGATGCAATCCATTGTGTGAGACTCCTTACTATAGGATGCAATCCATTGTGTGAGACTCCTTACTATAGGATGCAATCCATTGTGTGAGACTCCTTACTATAGGATGCAATCCATTGTGTGAGACACCTTACTATAGGGGCAACCATTGTGTGAGACTCCTTACATAGGATGCAATCCCCAATTGTGTGAGACACCTTACTATAGGATGCAATCCATTGTGTGAGACACCTTAACTATAGGGTGCAATTCATTGTGTGAGACACCTTACTATAGGATTGGCAATCCATTGTGTGAGACTCCTTACTATAGGGTGCAATTCATTGTGTGAGACACCTTACTATAGGGTGCAATTCATTGTGTGAGACTCCTTACTATAGGGTGCAATTCATTGTGTGAGACTCCTTACTATAGGGTGCAATCCATGTGTGAGACACCTTACATAGGGTGCAATCATTGTGTGAGACACCTTACTATAGGGTGCAATCATTGTGTGGAGACACCTTACTAATAGGGTGGCAATTCATTGTGTGAGACTCCTTACTATAGGTGCAATCCATTGTGTGAGAACCTTACTATAGGGTGCAATCATGTGTGTGAGACTCCTTACTATATAGGGTGCAATCCATTGTGTGAGACACCTTACTATAGGGTGTGCAATTCATTGTGTGAGACTCCTTACTATAGGGTGCAATTCATTGTGTGAGACACCTTACTATAGGGTGCAATTCATTGTGTGAGACTCCTTACTATAGGATTCAATCCATTGTGAGACACCTTACTATAGTATGCAATCCATTGTGTGAGACTCCTTACTATAGGATGCAATCCATTTGTGAGACTCCTACTAAGGTCAATCGATGTGTGAGACTCCTTACTATAGGATGCATCTCATTGTGTGAGACCCCTTACTATAGGATGCAATCCATTGTGTGAGACCCTTACTATGATGGGCAATCCATTGTGTGAGACACCTTAACTATAGGTGCAATCTTGTGTGAGACTCCTTACTATAGGGTGCAATTCATTGTGTGAGACTCCTTACTATAGGGTGCAATCATTGTGTGAGACTCCTTACTATAGGATGCAATCCATTGTGTGAGACTCCTTACTATAGGATGCAATCCATTGTGTGAGACACCTTACTATAGGATGCAATCCATTGTGTGAGACACCTTACTATAGGAGGCAATCCATTGTGTGAGACACCTTACTATAGGATGCATCCATTGTGTGAGACACCTTACTATAGGGTGCAATCCATTGTGAGAATCCTTACTATAGGATGCAATCCATTGTGAGACTCCTTCTACATAGGATGCAATCCATGTGAGTCCTTACTATAGGATGCAATACGTGTCTAGACACCTTACTATAGGATTCAATCCATTGTGAGACACCTTACTATAGTATGCAACCATTGTGTGAGACTCCTTACTATAGGATGCAATCCATTGTGGTGAGACACCTTACTATGGGTGCAATTCATTGTGTGAGACACCTTACTATAGGATGCAATCCATTGTGTGAGACACCTTACTAAAGGGTGCAATCCATTGTGTGAGACACCTTACTATAGGGTGCAATTCATTGTGTGAGACTCCTTACTATAGGATGCATCCATGTGAGTCTCTTACTATAGGATGCAATACAGTGTGCTCACCTTATAGGATTCAATCCATTGTGAAACTCCTTACTATAGGATTCAATCCATTGTGTGAGACACCTTACTATAGGGTGCAATTCATTGTGTGAGACACCTTACTATAGGGTGCAATCCATGTGTGAGACACCTTACTATAGGATGCAATCCATTGTGGAGACACCTTACTATAGGGTGCATTCATTGTGTGAGACTCCTTACTATAGGTCATCCATTGTGGTGAGACACCCTTACTATAGGGTGCAATTCATTGTGTGAGACCCTTACTATAGGATGCAATCCATTGTGAGTCCCTTACTATAGGATGCATTACAGTGTGTAAACACCTTACATAGGATTCAATCCATTGTGAACTCCTTACTATAGATTCAATCCTTGTGTGACAATCCTACTATAGGGTGCAATTCATTGTGTGAGACACCTTACTATAGGGTGCAATCCAATGTGTGAGACACCTTACTATAGGATGCAATCCATTGTGTGAGACACCTTACTATAGGGTGCAATTCATTGTGTGAGACTCCTTACTATAGGATGCAATCCATTGTGTGAGACACCTTACTATAGGATGCAATCCATTGTGGTGAGACACCTTACTATAGGGTGCAATTCATTGTGTGAGACACCTTACTATAGGGTGCAATTCATTGTGTGAGACTCCTTACTATAGGATGCAATCCATTGTGTGAGAACCCTTACTATGGGTGCAATTCATTGTGTGAGACTCCTTACTATAGGATGCAATCCATTGTGTGAGACCCTTACTATAGGATGCAATCCATTGTGTGAACACCTTACTATAGGGTGCAATCATGTGTGAGACTCCTTACTATAGGATGCAATCCTTGTGTGAGACACCTTACTATAGGGTGCAATCCATTGTGTGAGACTCCTTACTATAGGATGGCAATCCATTGTGTGAGACTCCTTACTATAGGATGCAATCCATTGTGTGAGACACCTTACTATAGGGTGCACCCATTGTGTGAGACTCCTTACTATAGGATGCAATCCATTGTGTGAGACACCTTACTATAGGGTGCAATTCATTATGTGAGACACCTTACTATAGGGTGCAATCCACTGTGAGACACCTTACTATAGGGTGCAATTCATTATGTGAGACACCTTACTATAGGTGCATCCATTGTGAGACACCTACTTAGGGTGCAATCCTGTGGAGACCTTACATAGGTGCAATCACATGTGTGAGACACTTTACTATAGGGTGCAATTCATTGTGTGAGACACCTTACTATAGGTGCAATCATTGTGTGAGACCCTTACTATAGGGTGCACTCATTGTGGAGACACCTTCATAGGTGCAATTCATTGTGGTAGACACCTTACTATAGGGTGCAATCCATTGTGTGAGACACCTTACTATAGGGTGCAATTCATTGTGTGAGACACCTTACTATAGGATGCAATCCATTGTGAGTCTCCTTACTATAGGATGCAATACAGTGTGCTACACCCTTTACATATAGGATTCAATCCATTGTGAAACTCCTTACTATAGGATTCAATCCATTGTGTGAGACACCTTACTATAGGGTGCAATTCATTGTGTGAGACACCTTACTATAGGGTGCAATCCAATTTGTGAGACACCTTACTATAGGGTGCAATCCAATGTGTGAGACACCTTACTATAGGGTGCAATCCAATGTGTGAGACACCTTACTATAGGGTGCAATCCAATGTGTGAGACACCTTACTATAGGGTGAATCCAATGTTGAGGACACCTTACTAGAGGGTGCAATCCATTGTAGACTCTTACGATAGGACTGCAATCCATTGTGAGACTCCGTACATAGGATGCAATCCATTGTGAGCCTCCTTACTATAGGATTGCCAATAGCACATGTGCTAGAACCTTTATAGATTCAATCCATTGTGAGACACCTACTATAGTCAATCCATTGTGCGAGACCCTTACTATAGATGCATAGTGTGTCGAGACCTACTAGGATGCAATATCATTTGTGAGACCCTTACTATAGGATGCAATCATTGTGAGACCCTTACTATAGGATGCAATCCATTGTGTGAGACCCTTTCTATAGGATGCAATTCCATTGTGTGAGACCCTTTACTATAGGATGCAATCCATTGTGTGGAGACCCTTTACTATAGGATGCAATCCATTGTGAGACCCTTTACTATAGGATACATACCATTGATGCAATCCATGTGTGAGAGACCCTTTACTATAGGATACAATGTGCCCTGTGGTGGGTCTATGTAGGGCAGCCACACTTCCATATCTTTCATATCTGTGGTACTGTGTTACCCGCTAGGTGTATTGGGCGTTTATTGTGATATAGACTCCAGATTTTATGTTAAGTTTAGTTATGGAGACACTCAAGGGATTACCAGTGGCCATCAATGAATTAGTAATTGCCCATATATAAGTGGTATAATTTGTTCCCATCTGTATTGAGAAGCAAGGAATTGATCTACGGTTAAAGTTTGGACCAACCATTGTTCCCATTTTGATCTGGGAGAGCTGCTCCTAGCCTATTTCTGGGTCTTTGAAGAGTTGCTAATCAGATTTTTGGTTTGCGGTTTTACTATAAGAAGTTGGTCATTAGTTTTTGTCAGTTAATTCGATTTTTTTTATATAGATTTGGATGGTTAGGGCCCTAAACAGATATAACTGGGGTTTAATATCTATATTGATTAAGGTTGGTAATTTTTATAGCAAATGGAGTCTATGCACAGGAAACAGTACTGGCCAAGTACTCAGGGCGAGGGCCTAAACCACGGGTCTACCTTATTTCAGCTGTACAGTGTCCCAATACAACCTGGGAGTCTAGAAAACATGTTTCTTACAATCTGTCATCCCATTAGACAGTCCCTGCATACCAGTGGGGAACATAAACTGGGTCCAAGACTGTAACTTTAAAGGACTTTAATTGGAGGATGTGGGGAAGGAAGAGGGCAAAATTGTTCTTTTTATATATAGGATCTGATATTGTGTCCAGTAAATATTACTCACCCAGTGGGTGGATCTGCCGGTGATTCTCCTTTATCACTTCCCTGTAAAGGGTCTTGTTTCCCTTTAAATACTCCCACATTAATGATTTGGAAGTGGGTATTGTCAGCAAGATTTCTGCAGATGATGCAAACTTTGTTGACTATGTAAAAGCTCAGATGCATGGCAGCTCAGCTTTTGCCAGATTGGTGCAGGGCAATCTGGCACAACAACTAACATGGGGCACAGTAAACAAACCCATGAATTCTGTGTCGTGTAAGTAAGTCAAACCGAACAGCTATCATACCTTACATTAACTGTGTGTTTTGGAAACACGAGAAGTTTATAAAATAAAACTACTACAAAGTTTCATAGCATTGCTCTGCAATGCCACTGTCTGCCATCTATCTATATCTTTCTTTTGAATTGCTGGCGTCTGTCACAGTGCTAGATAGATAGATAAGAAATTATATAATAGATAGATAGACCGACAGATCTATACATAGAGGACAATATATATATATATATATAGATAATCATATATCGATATGTATACAGACTATAGATAGCGGAGAATAACCAACCGATTATAGATAGACAGACGATAATAGAGAACAGACGATAGATGCATAATATACTATAGAGGGTAGATAGATGATTAGATAGATAAGGACAGACACACAGATAAGATAGAAAGATAGAGCAGACGGTAGATGATAGCCAACCGACATATGTACTAAATAATATAGACAGACCAGATATCTAGAGATATACGACCAGCACAGATGAGACGACGGTAATGATAGACAGACAGACAGAGAGATATATAGATAGATATATAAAAAGATATACAGACAGATGATATAGAAAGCTAGTAAGATAGATAGTGTACCTAGAGGACGATAGCTAGATGCATATAGACTACAGATCGGTAATAGATATAATACGACCGATAGAGAAGATAGATATATACAGAGCAATATTTATAGCATACCGATAGCGAGATGATGGTTACAGATAGATAGATGATGTATCTGCCCTGCGAGATCTAACAAGATCAAAACACGTTTGTGTCAGCAGTTCAGAAGATTAGCTCTATTATTAGCTATATTGCAGGTTATTAGCCAGTGGTTCTGAACACATGAATGCTAAGGGACTAAAGGGAGTATTTTCGCTATCTCCACCCCTTACTCTTGGGACATGTAGTATGAAAGTAATTCTGTTTCTTAATTTGTGCAATGCTATTCCATAAAGCTGAACTGCAAGATGCCTCTGTTCTAAGTGTTCTCCATGTTTAGTATCTGAGTGAGGGCTTTTTGCTCCTTTGGCCCCTCTCTCCTACGCGTTCTAGCTGCCTTTTCAATCGATACAGATAGCTTGATCGATATATAGATAGATACAAACTAGATATGATAGATATATAGATACAGATAGATACTGATAGATAGATATAGATAGGATAGATGATAGATAGATACAACAGATAGATAGATAGTGATCGATAGATAGATGATAGATAGATATAGATAGATAGATGATAATAGAGATAATAATCATATAGATAGATTGATATATGATAACAGATCTTAGATGATAGCATAGATTATAGATACGAATATAGATGATAATAGATTACAGATAATAGATACAGATAGATCGTAGATAGAGATGAGATACAGATAAATACCAGACAAGAGGAAGATATTACAGATCTATATAGATAGATCCAGATGATGCTAGATAGATTGGATATATAAGGTAGATAGATGATAGATACAGATATATCTATATACGTATATGATTTATAGATAGATTATAGAGAGGTAATAGATAATAGAGATAGATATTTAGGTAGGTGTATGATAGAGTTGATGATAGATAATAGTAGATACATGATAATATAGGTAGATAATATATAGAGACAGACGACACATAGAACAACATTTTTTACCTTCTGTCCTCTTCAAACTTCCAAGCATTGATCGGCATGCTGCTCCTGTCCTGTGACGGACTCCACTTCCTATGGCAAACAGTGTGAATCTCATAAGTTTTTTTAAAAGGGACCTTCCGTTTTTTATTACAACACTGCGGCCAGTAGGAATAGGATTTCCGTACATGACCGGATTCACATTATCATGGTACCGGCCGGTATGTTTGCAGGGGGGCACTGCATCTGTGACGGGGCACATGCCCCTTTGTGCACCAGTGTAGCCACTGCCTGTTTCATCAATATGATTTGCAATTGTTGCAGGTGGATTGATATAGATTGGGTCATATAGCAGTTTCTGTGCATCTCTTTGGAAAAGATAAGTTTTCCTCTTCCCACCGTAGTTCCTTACTAAGTTTTCTGTCTGCCGCTCTTTGCCTGGTGATCTTGCCTGGAGGCGCGAAATGTGAGCAACGTTTGATTGCAGTCCCGTACCTGCTATAGTAGCTGCATGTGCGCCATCGTCTATGTTTGTGTAAATGGAGTTTAGAGATCCATTCGCAAATCGTTTTATCCGTTGTTTTATCCTTTGGTCAGCAAATATCCAACAAAATCCCCCCCCCGGATGGTCAAAGGTAAATGCAGACTATAGTCCCCACCTGATGTGGAAGAAACTGAGCCTCACTTACAGATATAATCATGTGGCCGATTACCATGATAAAACAGACAGAATTGGATTTTACATCCGTAACCAACTGCCCGAGGTGGCTTCTGGCAAGGGAGGGGAAGACGGGGACTTTATTGTCATTGACCTCATCAAATGGCAGGACCAGCGTGATGTGAATTTACAAAAGGTGTGGCTAGGTGTGTGGACATTTAAAAAGGGTGTTCCAGAGTGGAGACTAACCCAGTACGTTCGGGTTGCAGGAGTTTGGGGTGGTCTCCTAGAAGTGCGGGAGATAACCCCAAAATTCATGAGACTCCCGCAACTCCCAGAATGTTGGGATACCGAGTAAGTTGCACAAAAGTTTTTTCCAAAATATTTTAACGATTATTAGATAGTACAATCCCCTGGTTGACTTGTCTCATATAGACGAATAACAATGTATGAATAACAAAATGTTTTATTTTACTTTAGTATATCATAGGAAACACTAGAATGTATTAACAACATTAAAATACATTGCGACATCCTACTAGTGAGCTGCTTATGATTAGGACACAGCCAGGAGAGATCAAGCAGATGATAACCACCTATTGTGGGCTAATCTGACAATGGAACCATAGTATCCTATGCCCTTATCTACCGTGCAGCAGATTACCTTCTTGTCTGTATTCCATTCCATGACCTGCGGGCTAGAAGCGATGCACTGTATTTCTTTGCTAGGGTTTACCCCCTGGATATACAGGGTTGTTGCATACCTCCCCTATTTTTCATATAATGGTTTCTTCTTCTAACCAGTCCTTACTTTGCTGTGCTGCTACTGACCCTAGAACATCGAGGGTTTAATTTATTCGTGGGGGACGCCCAATGGTTTCTTTATACATGAGTGTTTAGATATATGTGGGTGATGTTTAGTTGTGGTTTAAATAGTAGCTACGCATTTTACAATAGGTTTAATAGATGTAGGGTACTAACCCTATGGCTGGGTTGTTTATATACCTTACGAGTTATGTTACTCCCAACTTGGGAAATTTATTTCCCCTTATTTCTATACGGGTGAGTATCCCGTTTTTTGGGAGTTAATGGGTCCTATCTGCGGATCCCCTCCATTGTGTTTAATTCTAACTATGCTGTTTTTGGATTTGCAAGGTTTTACCTATAGTCCATTTTTCATTTAGGGGTGGAGTGCCATGTATCGATAAAACCGTAGACATTCGTTTGCGATGTCTACGAAGAAGTGAGTGTGTCCATAAACGCTCTTCCCACAACATGTACAGAAAAAGGTTGTTCTGTCCAGTGTAGTTCTTTGTGTAAACGAAGGTTTGCTCTTTTTGGCAAAACTTTCTCCACACTCAGTGCAAGGTAAATGGTTTCTCTCCGGTATGAACTCTCATATGTCAGTAAGGTGGTTTATTTCGTCAAAACATTTTCCCAACATTCAGACACAGAAAATGGTTTTTCCTCCTTAGAGATCTATGTTGCCTTGTAAGACCTTGATGTGTCCAAACAACCTTTCCCACATAAATACAAGAAAAGGTGTGTTCTCCCTGTGTGGATTGCGAAGATTAAGCGCTTCTTTGAAATGCATTCCGACACAGTGTAACAAAAATGGTTTTATCTCCTGTATGATCTTGTAATGCCTATACTGATAGACCTGCTGAAAAAACATTTCCCCACCTTCAGATAACAAGAAATGGTTCTCTCCTGTGTGAGTATTGAGTTATGAATATGTAAGATATAACTTGCTCTGAAACATTTCCCACAGCAAGCCAAGAAAATGGTTTTTCTCCTGTTGATCGAATATTTAACTTATAGAAGCTTGATGAAAAACATTTTCCACATTCCAAACAAGAAAAAGGGTTTCTCTCTCCTTTGTGAGTTTCTGAATGTGTAGAAGTTGCTTTTGTTGAAACTTTCCGCATTCTGACAAACATTCCTATATTCTTTTTTTGTATGGATCCATGTGGTTTAATTGTATTTGATTGTCGCATTTATATATTTCCTGCCCAGAACTGTTATTTAGGTTGGATCCCTGGTATCAGTATGATTGGATCTGTTTCCCTGTCTTTCGTAATGGATTATGGACAATCTGAACAGTTCCCGCCATGATTCCATCTCCTCTTTAAACCATGTTGATATATAATTATCTGACAGCGTTTTTCGGTTGGATCCCATGGTTCAGTAGATGATCTGGTTCCCTGTATCTGTTTCTTAAGTGGATTAATGGTACAATCTGAACGTTCTCCTTCCATGATTTCCATCTCCTCTTGATAACCATTTGATATATAATTATCTGACAAGCTGTTTATTTAGGTTGGATCCCATGGTATCAGTAGATGGATCTGTTCCTGATCTTTTCTGTAAGTGGATTAATTCAATCTGAACGTCTCCTTCCCATGATTCCATCTCCTCTTTAGACCATTGATATAAATTATCTACAGCTGGTATTTAGGTTGGATGCCCATGGTTATCAGTAGATGGATCTGTTCCCTGCATCTGTTCTTAATGGATTATAGATGTGTACACATTGAACATTTCCTCCATGATCCATCTCCTCTTTAATACCATTTGATACAGCTGGTTACAGTTTCCTTATCAGTTGGAGAAATGTCACATTGGGAATTTTCTTCTCGGTTCTCATCACAATCTCATTGGTTATCTCCACAGCACAAATTTGTTTCCATATTAGTTCGTATCACTGTTATCTCAATCACAATCGTAAATGATACAACTAAAAATCATTTGATATCTTTATAGTTCTTACAGTGAATAAATACTCGATTATTATACTGTAATTATTTATACAAGTGCAGACACTGATCTGGATGTATTATATATGACAATAAACTATTTTCTAGATCGATGGAGGGGAGTTGAATTGAGTCTAGAAGATTTGGTCTTTTCCCATCAGGTTTCCCAGGTGTATTAATATTATGTAGAACATTAAGGGTAAACACTCACCCATAAATATTAAATAATACTCTCCCTCCAGGGAACACGTAACCCTTTCCTATTATTTATATCTATGGTCACAATCTGATCCAGTAGAACTGAAGGAACTGCCCAGGGACAACCAGTCTATTCTACTCGATTCTAACTTTATTTCTTAAATTGAAATATTATTATACACGCAGGCTATGAATCTATCCCTAAAATAATTATTAGCAAGCCTATCCGACTCTTACTACTGAGGAGTCAACGTTTGTCTCATTCTAGCTCGGTCATTTTCAGCCAGCTCTTTGCAATGTATTTCTTCCTCTATAGTGTCCCTGTGTGAAGGAATGAACCTAAGGAGCAGGATCAATCCAGCTACACATCCCACTTAATTAAAGCGCGGTGCGAGATCCTTAATATAGGAAAGAATTCACGGCGTGAGACTCCTACTATAGGAGCATTCCAGTGTGTGAGACGCCTTACTCTACGATTCAATCCAGTGTGTGCCACTCCTTACTATAGATGCCTCCGTGTGTGAGAACTCCTTAACATATAGGCAATCCAGTGGTGTGAGACTCCTTACGATAGGAGCAATCCCGTGTGTGAGACCCTTTTACATGTATAAGTAACCGACTGCAATCCAGTGTGGTGAGACCCGTACTATAGGATGCATTCATTGTGTGAGACGCCTTACTAACGATTCATCACAGTGGTGTGAAACTCCTTACTATAGGTGCATCCAGTGTGTGAGAACTCCTTACTAAATATGAATCCAGTTTTGAGACTCCTTTACTTAGAGATGCATCCGTGTGTGAGACCTCCTTACTATAGGCAATGCATCTAGTGGTGAGACCCCCTACTAATAGGATTTCAATCCATGTTCTGTAGACTCCTTACTATAGGAATGCAATCATTCTGTGAGACTCCTTAATATTAAATCCAGTGGTTTGTGAGACAACCCTACTATAGGATGCAATCCATAAGTATTGTAGTTTTAGGTTTATCTTCACGGAGACCCCTACAATGCAAACGTTTTCTGTGCGTAAATTAGGACTTCAGGGTAAGGATCTGAAATCTAAAGAAGCCATGTCTAAATTAGGGAGGATCACACCTTCATTAAAATCGCTGTGCCAGACTCCTTCTATAAAGGACAACGCCAGTGGTGTGACTCCTTACTATAGGATCAATCCAGTAGTGTGGGACACATTAACCTTAGCATGCACTCCAATTTGTAGACTCCTTACTATAGATGAAAATCCAGTGTGTGAGACAACCTTACTATAGGATGCAATCCATTGTGGGGGAGACTCCTTACTAGAGATCAATCCATTGTGTAGACTCCTTAACTAAGATGCACTCCATTGTGTGTGACTCCATACTATAAATGAATCCATGGTTGTGAGACTCCTTACTATAGATCCCATCCATGTGTGAACGCCTTACTATCAGATGCAATCCAGTGTTGTGAGACCTCCTTACTATAAGAAGCAATCCAGTGTGTAGGACTCCTTACTATAAGATGCCAATCCATTGTGTTGAGGCTCTTACTATAGATGCAATCCATTGTGGGGCTCCCTTACTATACGAGGCAATCCAGTGTGTGATGCTCCTTACTATAAGATGCCATCCAGTGTGTGAGACTACCTTACTCTAAGATTCAATCCCAGTGTGTGGACTCCTTACTATAAGATGGCAATCCCAGTGTGTGAGGCTCCTTAACTATAAAGATGCATCAGTGTGTGATAGTCCTTTTCTATAGGATTCAATCCCTTGTGTAGACTCCTTACTATAAGATGCAATCCAGTTGTGTGTGACCCATACTAAAAGATTCAATCCAGTGTGTGATAGTCCTTTCTATAGATGCAATCCATTGTGTGAGACTCCTTACATAAGCAATGCAATCCATTGTGTGTGACTCCATACTAATAAAATGCAATCCATGTGTGTGACCCATACTATAAATGCAATCCAGTGGTGAGCCCCTCCTTACTATAGTACTGCAATCCATTGGTGAACTCCGTACTATAAGATGCAATCCATGGTGGTTGTGACTCCATACTTAAAAGCAATCCAGTGGTGTGAGCTCCTTACTATAGGATGCGAATCCATTGGTGGAGACCTCCTTACTATAAGAGGCAATGCCACGTTTTGTGAGACACCTTAATATAGGTGCAATCCTTGTGTGAGACACCTTACTTAGCGAAGTGCATCCAATTGTTGGTGAGACTCCTTACTATAGTCACCATGTCAGATCCCTTCTCTAGGTCAATCAGTGATACCCTTACTATAGGAGGCAATTCCATGTGTAGACTCCTTATACAAGATGCACATGTGTGAGACAGCCCTACTAATAGATCAATCCAGTAAATATTTTAGTTTAGTTATATCTGTCACAGAGACCTACATTCAGAACGTGGTTCTTGTAATACACTTACTGTTTCTGATAAGAACTTTTATTGAATCGCCCTGTAAGTCTCAATGATTGCCCATATATAAGTGGTACAAAAAAAACAAAAAACTAAAAAAATATTTCCCCATCTGTATTGAGAGCACGAATTGATTTCGGTTAAAAAAGTTTTGACCACCCATTTTTTCCCATTTTGTTTGTGCCATTAGCTCTGCTTTAGCGGGACGGAGCAATGTAAGATGGGGCTATGTCTGGGGCCAGATAGTATATATAGATCTGGTGAGAGCTGCTCCATAGCGTTTCTGGTGTTTGAAGAGTGTAATCAGATTCGTGCTTGGGGCGTTTTACCAGAAGAAGTTGTTGTTTGGGTTTATCTTATTTCAGCTGTACATTCCCCAATATCAACCTGGGAGTCTAGAAAACATGTTTCTTACAATTTGTCATCACTTAGACCAGTCCCTGCATACCAGGGTGGACATAAACTGGAGTCCAAGATTGAACCTTAAAGGGACTTATATTGGAGGGTGTGGGAAGGAAGAGGGCAAAATTGTTCTTTTTATATATATCAATCTGATATTGTGTCCTGTAAATCATACCCCCAGTGGGTGGATTGCCCGGTTGATTTCCGTTATCCTTCCCCGGTAAGGGTCTTGTTTCCCTTAAATACGACTCCCACCCTCCTGGTTTATATTGTTTAAAATGGTTCTAGTTTTGCCCCAATCAGATGTTTGCTTTCAAATGTTAAATAAGAAAAAAAATTAGCACCATTTTAATGATAAGAACTTTTATTGAATCTCCCTGATGATATATGGAACTGATTGCAAATAAACAATATTAATTGATTCAGCTGTGTGTACAACACGTAACCTTTCCTATCATTTTAATATTGGGTCACAATCTGATCTCAGTAGAACTGATGGAATCCAGCCCCAGGGAACAATCAGTACTATTATACTCCATGATTCTAATCTTATTCCTATTAATATTATGTACTCCAATCTGTGGATTATTTCCATGATTTATACCGGGTGGAAGTTATAAAGGGACTCATCGATAGGGAAAATTAACTTTCTCCCGCCTTTCTTCTGCTTGTGTTCTATTAATTCCCACCAACCCACAGATTGTTTTTATTTTCTTAAGTTTCCCTCTATGTCCTGAGATCACAAACTTAGAGAAGAAAGAAAACGTTGATTGCGATTCCTGTATCCACTTGTATGTCACATCAAATCCTCTTGACGTGCCCTCTTCCCTGCTCAACGTCCCCCCTCCTCCATGCTCTGTTCAAACAGGATAAGAGAATTATCAGGGGGGAGAGAGTTGGTAGCTTTTGAGGGCGAGATAGGATGCACTTGGACCCCTTCTTGAAGACTCACTAATTGCATGGAGGTCAAAAAGAGAGATCAGGACACGAGGGAAGAGATCCGTGTCTCCAGGACAGCTTGCTTTTATTGGCCACTGGTGCGTGGGGTTGTTTTCAGGATGTTGATTTTTATTTAACCTCCTACTGCATGATAAGCTTGTTGGGCAGCGAGGAGTGAGACATGGAGGAGGTAACAGAGGAAAGGGAAAGGGGGAAGTGTGCAGACAGAATCTGACACCATGGGGAAAAGAAGTACATGACAGGAGGTAGGAGAAAGGCAGCACAGAGTACATGAATTTAACTTTGCAATGGGGCAAAGTGTTTTTTTTCACTATAGATGCCCTTTAAGTGGGTCCCTTTTTTGAGCTCAGCTCTCCGATCCCCTCCATTGTGTTATAGTTCTAATAACTGCAGTTTGTTGATTTCAAAGGTTATTTACCTATATCCAGTGTTTCATTTGAGGGGTGGACTTGCACATTCTGATTAAAACCTGTATGAATCTTGCGATGTCTACGAAGAAGTGATGTGTCCATAAAACATTTCCCACAAAAATTACAAGAAAAAAGGTTTTGTTTTCTCCAGTGTGGAGTTCTTTGATGTAAACGAAGGTTTGCCTCTTTGGCAAACCTTTTTCCACACTCAGTGCAAGGAAATGGTTCTCTCCTGTATGACTCTCATATGTACAAGTTAAGGTGGTTATTGCGTACAAAACATTTCCACATTCAGAACAAGAAAATGGTTTTTTTCTCCTGTATGATATCTTGTGATGCCTATGAAGACTTGATGTGTCCAAAAACATTTCCCACATAAAATTACAAGAAAAAGGTTCTCTCCTGTGTGGGCTTTTTGATGTTCAGTTAACACATGGTTTGAAAATGGTTTCATCCGCCTGTATGAATCTTGTGATGCCTAATAAAGATATGACCTGCTTGAAAAAACATTTCCCACATTCCGAACAAAGAAAATGGTTTTCTCCTGTATGAATCTTGTAATGCTTTATAAAGATATGACCTGCCTGAAAAACATTTCCCCATTCAGAACAAGAAAATGGTTTCTCTCCTGTATGAATATTGTGATGCCTATGAAATTTGATTTGTCCACAAAACATTTCCCACAAAATGACAAGGAAAGAAGTTTTTTCCCAGGGTTGTGTTCGCATATGTAGTTAGTTTTGAGCCTTCTGGAAAAAAAATTTCCCACATTTCAGAACATGTAAACGGTTTCTCTCTGTGTGAGTTCTCTGATGTGTAGTAAAGTTGCTTTTGTTTGAAAACAATTTTCCACATTCTGAACAAATATATTCCTTTCTTTTGTAGGATTCCATGTGGTTTTAGTTATTTATTTGTGTGCATGTTTTCTCTGCCAGAATGTGATTAGGTTGGATCCCATGGTATCAGTAGATGGATCTGTTCCCTGTATCTGTTCTGTAAGTGGATTAATGGTTACAATCGAACATTCTCCTTCCATGATTCCATCCCTCTTTAATACCATTGATATATAATTATCTGACAAGCTGTATTAGGGGGATCCCATGGTATCAGTAGATGGATCTGTTCCCCGTATCTGTTCTTGTAAGGGGATTAATGGTACAATCTGAACGTTCTCTTCCATGATTCATCTCCTCTTTTAATACCATTGAATATAATGTATCTGACAAGCTGTTATTTAGGTTGGATCCCATGGTTCAGTAGAGGATCTGTTCCCTGTATCTGCTTCTGTAGTGGATTAATGGTACAATTTGAACATTCTCCTTCCCATGATTCCATCTCCTTTAATACCATTTGATATACAGCTGGTTAAGTTTTCTTATCAGTTGGAGAAATGTCACACATTGGGAAATTTTTTCTTCTGTTCCTCATCCACATCTCTATGGTTTATCTTACAGCACAAATTTGTTTCCAGATTAGGTTTAGTCACTGTTATCTCATAGCCCAATCGTAAATGATACAAACATGGAAAATCATTATGATCCTTTATGATCTGCACGTGGAATAAATAATCTGGATGATTATAATTTATTATACTGTAATTTATAATTATTTATACAAGTGCAGACAATCTGGATATGGAAGTATTATAGATGACAATAAAACATTTTCTAGACAGATGGAGGGAGTTGAATTGAGTTTCTAGAAGATTTGTGGATCTTTTCCCATCAGGTCCCCAGGTGTGATTAATATTATAGTAGAACATTAGGGGTAACCCATCTACCCATAAATATACAAATAATACTCTGCCTCCAGGGAACACGTAACCCTTTCCTATTATTATATATATTGGGTCACAATCTGATCCAGTAGAACTGATGGAACTGCCCAGGGAACAAATCAGTCTATTCTAGTCCATATTCTAATCTTTATTTCCTTATTAATATTATGTACTCCAACTTGGAGATTATTTCCCTGATTTATACCGGGTGGAAGTTAAAGGGCATCTATAGTGGGAAAATTAACTTTTCCCCCTTTCTTTCCCTGGTTCTTAAATTCCCCCCACCCACAGAGTGTTTTTATTTTCTAAGTTTCCCTCTCTGTCCTAGATACACAAATTAGAGAAGAAAGAAACGTGATTGCATTCCGTGACTCCTACTTTCTGTCAATCAAATCCTGTGACGTGACCCTCTTCCCTGCTCAAGTCCCTCCCTCCTCCATGCTCTGTTACAGAGATAAGAACATTAGCAGGGGGAGAGAGGTAGCTTGATGGCAGAGATAAGCTGCACTTGACCCCCTTTTGATGACTTCACTAATTGATGATGGGTCCACAAAGAGAGAGATCAGGACACGGAGAGATCAGTGTCTCAGGACAGCTTGCTTTCTATTGGCACTGTGCGTGGGTGTGCTTTCAGGATTGTTATCTTTAACTCCTACTGCACATGATAAGCTTGTTGGGCAGCCGAGTGGAGTTGATGAGACATGGAGGAGTTGGAACAGAGGAAAGGGGGGGAAGTGCTGCAGACAGATCTGACACCTGGAAAAACAAAGTCACTGACAGAGGTAGGAGAAAGGCAGCACAGAGTTCATGGAATTTAACTTTGCAATGGGGCAAAGTGTTTTTCAATATAGATGCCCTGTTAGTGGGTCCTTTTTTTGAGCTCAGCTCTCCGATCCCCTCCATTGTGTTATAGTTCTAACGACTGCAGTTTGTGATTTGAAAGGTTATTTTTTACCTATATCAGTGTTTCATTTGAGGGGGGGGACTTGCACATTCTGATTAAAACCTGTATGAATCTTGCGATGCCTACGAAGAAGATGATGTGTTCATAAAACATTTCCCACCAAAAATTACAAGAGAAAGGTTTTTCCAGGGTGAGGCTTTGATGTAAGCGAAGGTTTGCTCTTTGGCAAAACAATGTTCCACATTCAGAGCAAGAAATGGGTCTCTCCTGTATGAACTCTCATATGTACAGTAAGGTGGTTATTTCGTACAAAACATTTCCCATCATTCAGAACAAGAAATGGTTCTATCCTGTATGAATCTGTGATGCCTTGAAGACTTGATGTGTCCAAAAAACATTCCCACATAACATGCAAAAAGGTTTCTCTCCTGTGTAGTTCTCAGATGTGGAGAAATGTGCTTTTGTTTGAAAACATTTCCACTTCTGACAATAATTCCTTTTTTTTATGGATTCCTTGTTTATGAAGATTTTTTTGTGTTGTGGTTTTCTGCAGAATTCAGTAGGTGATCCCATGGTTCATATGGAATCTGTTCCCGTATCTGTTCTGTAGGGATTATGTACATTGACATTCTTCCTTCCATGATTCCATTCCTCTTTAATACCATTGATATTAATGATTGACAAGCTGTATTTAGGTTGGGATCCCATGGTTATTCAGTAGATGGATCTGTTCCTGTATCTGATTCTGTAAGTGGATAAATAGTCAATCTAAACTTTCTCCTTCCTGATTCCATCTCCTCTTTATACCATTGATATGTAATTATCTGAGAAGCTGTTATTTAGGTTGGATCCCTGGTATCAGTAATGGATCTGTTCGCTGTATCTGTTCTGGAAGTGGATTAATGGTACAATCTGAATATCTCCTTCCCAGATTCCATCTCCTCTTTAATACCATTTGTATATAATTATCTGACAAGCTGTTATTAGGTTGGAGCCCATGGTATCAGTAGATGGATCTGTTCCCTGAATTGTTCTGTAAGGGATTAAGGGTACAATCTGAACATTCTCCTTCCCATGATCCATCTCCTCTTAATACCATTTGATATATAATATCGACAAGCTGTTATTTAGGTTGGATCCCATGGTATCAGTAGAGGATCTGTTCCCGTATCTGTTCTGTAAGTGGATTAATGGTACCATCTGAACATTCTCCTTCCATGATTCCATCTCCTCTTTAATACCATTGATATACAGCTGGTTACAGGTCCTATCAGTTGGGAAATGTCACCATTTGGGAAATTTCTTTTTCTGGTTCCTCATCCACAATCTCACTTGGTTTATTCTCACAGTCACAAAATTTGTTTCCAGATTAGGTTTAGTATCACGGTATCTTCATAGTCACAATCTGTAAATGATACAAACATGGAAAATCATTCTGTCCTTTTTATATTCTACAAGGAGACAAAAATCCAGATTATTATAATTTTATTATTAACAAGTACAGACAATCTGGATTAGAATGTATTTAGCATGACAATAAAACTATTTTCTGATCAGATGGTGGGGAGTTGAATTGAGTTACTAGAAGATTGTGGATCTTTCCCATCAGGTCCCAGGTGGTTATAATATATAAGAGAACATTAGGGTAACCAAATCTACCCATTAAATATATAAATAATACTCTCCTCCAGGGAACACGTAACACTTTCTATATTATATCTATTGGGTCACCATCTGATCCAGTAGAACTGATGGGAACTGCCAGGGAACAAATCGGTCTATTCTACTCCATATTCTAATCTTTATTTCCTTATAAAGTTTATCAATATTATTTATAAATTCATGGATATGAATCTGTCATTAAAAATATTATTAGAAAAGACCCTTTTCCACGCTCAACTTGTATCCGTCTCCTTACTTAATCACGTTTTCTCATTCTAGCTGGGTCAGTGCCAGCACAGCTCTGTACACATTTTTGCTAATATCGTAATCAAAGCAAATTAGACACTGACACACTGGACCAACACATTGAATTAAATCCACTGCACTAGACTCCTTACTATAGGATGCAATCCATTGTGTGAGACAACTTACTATAGGGTGCAATTCATTGTGTGGGAGAACTAGTGATCTCCTTACTATAGGGGTTTTTGTTTTGCATTTTTTTGTGCCTTTTAGGGTGATATTGGGTGCAGGCTGTTTTATGCAATTCATTGTGTGAGACTCCTTTACTTATAGGGTGCAATTCATTGTGGTGAGACAACACGTGGGACTCATTACTATATGGGTTTTGCAATCATGTGTGTGAGACTCTTACTAAGGGTGAATTCATTGTGTGAGGACCTCCTTACATATAGGAGCCTTCTATGTGCAATTCCGAATTGGTGAGATTGAGACTCCTTACTATAGGGATGCAATTCATTGGTGTAGACTCCTTACTTAAGGTGCAATCCATTGTGTGAGACTCCTTACTATAGGGTGCAATTAATTGTGTGAGACTCTTACTATAGGGTGCAATTTGATTCATTTGAGTGAGACGTGAGAGAGACCCTTACTATAGGGTGCAATTCATTGTGTGAGAATCCTACCTAGGGGTGCAATTCATTGTGTGAGACATCCTTACTATCGGGGCAATTCATTTGTGTGAGGACTCTCTTTTACTATAGGGTCATCATTGTGTGAGACTCCTTACTATAGGGTGCAAACATTGTGTGGAGACTCCTTATGATAGGGTTGCAATCCATTGTGTGAGACTCCTTACTATAGGGTGCGTGCAATTCATTGTGAGTGTGAGACTCCTTACTATAAGGGTGCAATTCATTGTGGAGAGAACTCCTTACTTAGGTCTTACTTTGCAATTCATTGTGTGGAGAGACTCCTTACATAGGGTTCAATTCATGTGTGGGACTCCTTATATAGGTTTGCAATTCATGTGTGATGGCTCCTTACTATAGGGGTGCAATTCATTGTGTTGTGACGAGACTCCTTAATATAGGGTGCAATTCATTGTGTGAGAACCCTTACTATAGGTGCAATCTATCGTGTGAGACCTTCTAAGGGTTGCAATTCATTGTGTGAGACCCTTACTATTAGGGTTATGCAATTCATTGTGTGAGACTCCTTACTATAGGTGCAATCTCATTGTGGAGACCCTTACTATAGGTTGTGCAATCCATTGTGTGAACGGGAGGACTCCCACGTACTAGTGGATGCAATCCATTGTGTCTTGAGACACCTTTACATAGGAGGCAATCCATTGTGTGGAGACTCCTTACTATAGGATGCAATCCATTGTGTGAGACAACCCTTACAAGGAGGATGCCAAATTCCATGTGTGAGAGACTACTTACATAGGTTTTTATGGGTGCAATCCATGTGGTGAGACACCTTACGATTAGGGATGCAAACCATTGTGTGGACTCCTTACTATTTAGGATGCAATCCCATTGTGTGGCCACCTTAATCATAGTGAATCCATGTGTGAGACTACCTACTGCCTCTATAGGGTGGCAATCCATTGGTGAGAAACCTTACTATAGGTGCTGTGACTATAGTGGTGTCGTGAGGGACACCTTCTATAGGATGCAATCCATTGTGTTGAGAAACCCTTACTGCTAGGATTGCAATCCTGTGTGTGAGAGACTCCTTACTATAGGATGCAATTCCCATAGTGTGTAGGAGCCCTTACTATAGATAGGCAATCCATGTGTGTGAGACACCTTACATAGGATGCAATCCATTGTGTGAGACACCTTACTATAGGATCCATCCATTGTGTGAGACACTTACTATAGGATGCAATCCAGTTGTGGGAGACACCTCTATGGATGCAATCATTGTGTGAGACCCTTACTAAGGGTGCAATCCATTTGTGAGACACCTTACTATAGGAGCAATCATTGTGTGAGACTCCTACTATAGGATGCATCACTGTAGTCTTCCTTTATAGATTTGCAATCCATGTGGTGAGACTCCTTACTATAGGATGCAATCCATTGTGTGTGAGAACCACTATATAGGTAGGGTGCAATCATTGTGTGAAGACACCTACTATAGGATGCAACTCCAGTGTGTGAGGCAATCCTTTACTATTAGGATGCCAATCCATGTGTGAGACTCCTTACTATAGGAGTGCAATCCATTGTGTGAGACACCTTACTATAGGATTGCAATCCATTGTGGTGAGACTACCTTACTATAGATGCAATCATTGTGTGAAAGACGCTCCTTATATAGGATGCAATCCATTTGTGTGAGACTCCTTTACTATGATTGCCAATCCATGTGTGAGGACCACATTACTATGGGTGCAATTCATATGTGGAGAACCCTTACTATAGGAGGATGCAATCCATTGTGTGGGACACCCTCCGTACTAAAGGGTGCAATCATTGTGTGAGACCCTTACTATAGGGGGTTGCAATTTCATTGTGTGAGACTACTCTCTCTTACTTATAGGGTGCCAATCATTGTGTGAGAACTACCTTACTATAGGAGTTGCACCAGTGTGTGAGACACTTATTCTTGTGACTGGGAAGGGGAGGGAAGGAAGGGAGAAAATTGGGGGTGTGAGAGACACTTACTAAAAAGGGGGGTTGAGGGGGGGATGACTGTGTGAGGGACACTGGGGGGGGGGGGGGATGGAGTCCATGGTGGCGGACGGGGCTTACGATAGGTGCAATGTGGGGACACTTGGGCACCTGAGCCTTTATGTAGGTGTCCTGGAGTCTCTAGTGCGGATAGTGGTAGAACTGAGAGGGGTCAGGTCCATGGAGCTGGATGTGGGGGGAGTAGTGATCGGATTGGGGATAGATCTGAGACATTGTGTGAGGCCCACTGAGTAGGGGCATAGTGGGAACGGTTAGGATGCGAGTGGAACCTCTAGGCGGGGACTGTGGGACTTACGAGAGGGTTGAACATTGTTGGGAGTTACTATAGGGGGGGGGTGAATTGGGCTGTGGAGGACCGGGGGGGGGTCTATAGGATGCCAGTGGGGAGACTTGGAAGGGGCAATCAGGGGTGTGTGAGGGGGGACTCTTGAGTATGAGGGAGTGCGATGCAAGGGGGGTGGACGGGGGGTAGGCGGGTAGGGGGTGGGGTTGATGGTGAGGGGATGGGTCTGTAGGGGCGTATGGTGAGGGGGACTCTGGGGGGGGGGGATACAGAGGGCAACTGTGGGACAGGCGAGAGGGGATCAGGGAGCCTACTTAGGAGATATGGGGATTACTAGGGTGCAAATTGTGGGCCATGGGAGACCTGTGTGGACCTTAAGGTGATGCATGTGTGAGCTTCTATAGGATGCCTGGTTGGGACACACGGGGACATGCAGGTCGTGGAAAAGGGGCTCAGTGTGTGAGCTTGGGCTTTGGAGGGTCCTATAAGGATGAATCATTGGTGAGGATCCTACTGGAGCGTGTGGACCCTACGTTAGGAGACAGGTGTGGACCTTACAGGAGCTGATCATGTGGAGCCCTCTATAGGAGCGGACATGGTGGACCAAGGAGAACTTGTAGACCTTCACTAGGTGACGTGTGAGCTATAAGGTGCCATGTGTGGACATTAAGGGCCCATGGTGAGACCCATGGATGATGGCTTTGGGAGACTCTGTGGATGCAACAGGGATACGTCTTGGGGCACAGGGGAGCTTTAGTAGGAGCGATCGATGGGGCCTTACATGAGGATGCACAGGGAGACCTGTGGTGCGATAGGGGGGGGGGGGGAAAGGACGGTGGGGGGGGGGAAGGGCCGGGGGGGGGGGGGGGGGGGAAGGGGGGGGGGGGAGGGGTGGGGGGGGTGACTGATAGGGAGGGGCGGGGGGGGGGGGGAGGGGAGGTTGTTTTGTTTTGCATCATTTGTGAGACACTTCATGATGTCATGTGTGAGACACCTACATATGGTGGTCCATTTTAGCATTACCGGCAATATGTGTGAGACACCTTACTATAGGGTGCAATCATTGTGTGAGGACCTACAGTGCAATCCTGTGAGACTTGATAGGATGCAATCCTGAACTTTTAGTGAACTTGTTTTAGGATGAACAGGGCTAGGACACCTTACTTAGTCACATTGGGGACCCTATATATGCAATCATTGTGTGTCGAGACCCTCCTTCACTATAGGATGTGCAATCCATTGGTGTGAGGACACCTTATATCTAGGGGGGGGGTGCAATTCATTGTGTGAGACCCTACTATAGGATTGCAACCATGTGTGAGACACCTTACTATAGGGTGCAATCCATTGTGTGAGACCTCCTTACTATAGGGTGCAATTCCATTGTGTGAGAACTCTTACTATAGGGTGCAATCATTGTGTGAGACTCTTACTATAGGATTGCCAACTCCATTGTGTGAGGATCACCTTACTATAGGATGCAATCCATTGTGAGACTCCTTACTATAGGATGCAATCCATTGTGTGAGACACTTACTATAGGGTAGGTGCAAATCATTGTGTGAGACCCTTACTATAGGGGGTGCAATTCATTGTGTGGAGACTCCTTTACTATAGGATGCAATCCCCATTGTGCTGCGGGAAGAGGGGAACCATCCTTACTATAGGATGACAATCCATTGTGTGAGACTCCTTCTATAGGATGCCAATCCATCATTGTGTTGGAGACCCTGATATAGGATGCAATCCATTGTGGTGAGGACCCTTACTATAGGATGCAATCCATTGTGTGAGGACACCTTACTATAGGATGCAATCCATTGTGTGAGGAACCTACTTATAGGATGCAATCTCCATTGTGAGAACCCCCTTACTATAGGATGCAATCCATTGTGTGGAGAGACACCTTACTATAGGATGCAATCCATGTTGTGGATGATATCTCTATAGCTGATAGTGCAATCATGCAATCCATTGTGAGAGAACCTTACTATAGGATGCAATCCCATGGTGTGTGAGACCTTACTATAGGATAGGGATTGCAATCCATGTTATAATATCTATATCCATCATTGTGTGAGACTACCTTTAATATAAGGGTGCAATCATTGTGTGAGACACTTTACTATAGGATCGCAAACAATCCATTGTGTGAGACACTCTTACTATAGGGGTGCAATCCATTGGTGAGACACCTGTACTATGAGGGGGCAAGTATTGGTGTGTGTGAGACACCTACATTTAGCTAGGATTGCAATCATTGTGCACAATGCTGCTATATGGTGTAATGTCTCCTGTAGACTATTACTATAGGATGCAATCCATGTGTGCCACCCTTACTATAGGATTCAATCATTGTGAAGACCCTTTACTATAGGATTTCAACCCATTGTGTTGAGATTAGGACAGATACATACCTTACTATAGGATGATCCATTGTGTGGCGGGTGGCAATACTATTGTGTGAGACACTTACTATAGGGTGCAATCAAATGTGTGAGACACCTTACTATAGGATGCAATCCATTGTGTGAGACACCTACTATAGGGTTGCAATTCATTGTGTTGGGAGACACCCTTACTATAGGATGCCAATCCATTGTGTGGGGGGACCACCTACTATAGGGTGCAAGTCAGTGTGTGAGACAACCTTACTATAGGATGCAATCCATTGTTGGTCTCCTTACTATAGGGATGCAATTTAAGTGTGCTACACACTTACTATAGGGGATTAATCCATTGGAACTCCCCCTTACTATAGGATTCAATCCATGGTGTGAGACACCTTACTCTTTTATTATTATAGGGTTGCAATTCATGTGTGTGAGACACCTTACTATGGGTGGCAATCCAATTGTGTGAGCACCACTATAGGATGCAATCCCATTGGTGTGAGACACCTTACTATAGGGGCAATTCATTGTGTGGTGAGACTCCTTATATAGGATGCAATCCATTGTGTTGAGACACCTTACTATAGGATGCAATCCATTGTGTGAGAACTTACTAGGTGCATTCAATGTGTGGACACCTACTAGGGTGCAATTCTATGTGGAACTCCTTTACTATGGATGCAATCCATTGTGTGAGACACCTTACTATAGGGGCAATTCATTGTGTGAGACTCTAGTACTATAGGATGCAATCCATTGTGTGAGACCCCTAGCTATGGATGCAATCCATTGTGTGAGACCCTTACATAGGGTGCAAGTTCATTGTGTGAGACTCCTTACTAGGATGCAATCCATGTGTTGAGGACACCTTACTATAGGGTGCAATCCTTGTGTGAGACTCCTTACTATAGGATGCAATCCATTGTGAGACCCTTACTATAGGTATGCAATCCATTGTGTGAGACAATTACTAGGTCAATCCATGGTAGACTCTTACTATAGGATGCAATCCATTGTGTGAGGGACACCTTACTATAGGTGCAATCATTATGTGAGACACCTTAATAGGGTGCAATCCATCTGTGAGACACCTTACTATAGGGTGCAATTCATTTATGTGAGAACACCTTACTATAGGGTGCAATCAATGTGTGAGCACCTACTATAGGTGCAAATCCAATGTGTGAGGACCACCTTACTATAGGGTGCAATTCCATGTGTGTGAGACCTTACTATGGGTGGCATTCATTGTGTGAGACACCTTACTATGGATGATGCAATCTATTGTGTGAGACACCTTACTATAGGGTGCATGCAATCATTGTGGAGACACCTTACTATAGGGTGCAATTCATTGTGTGAGACACCTTTACATTAGGGTGCAATCCATTGTGAGCACCTTACTCATAGGGTGCGCCATTCATGTGAGAGACACCTTACTATAGGATGCAATCCATGTGTGAGTCTCCTTACTATAGGTGCAATACAGTGTGTACACACCTTACTATAGGATTCAAGCCATTGTGAAAACTCCTATATAGGATGCAATCCATTGTGTGAGACACCTTACTATAGGGTGCAATTCATTGTGTGAGACACCTTACTATAGGGTGCAATCCAATGTGTGAGACACCTTACTATAGGGTGCAATCCAATGTGTGAGACACCTACTATAGCGGTGCAATCCCTTGTTGAGACACCCTTACTATAGGGTGCAATCCAATGTGTGATGGACACCTTACATAGGGTGCAATCCAATGTGTGAGACCCCTTACTATAGGGTGCAAATCCATGTGAGACTCCTTTACTATAGGATGCAATCCATTGTGAGACTCCTTACTAAGGATGCAATCATTGTGAGACTCCTTACTAAGGATGCAATCCAGTGAGCGTCCTTACTATAGGATGCCATACAGTGTGCTGAAACCTATCTATGGATCAATCCATGTGTGAGACACTTACTATAGTATGCAACCATTGTGCCGGAGACTCCTTACTATAGGATGCAATACATTGTGCGAGACACTTTACTATAGGATGCAATCCATTGGTGAGACCCTTTTACTATGGATGACAATCCATTGTGTGAGACCCTTACTATAGGATGCAATCATGTGTGAGACCCTTACTAAGGATGTCATGTGTGAGGACCCTTTACTATAGATGCAATCCATTTGTGGAGACCCTTACTATAGGATGCAATCCATTGTGTGAGACCCTTTACTATAGGATGCAATCCATTGTGTGAGACCCTTTACTATAGGATGCAATCCATGTGTGGAGGACCCTTTACTATAGGATACAATGTGCCCTGTGGTGGGTCTATGTAGGGCGCCCCCAAATTCCATATCTTATCATATCTGTGTACTGTGTTACCCGCTAGGTGTATTGGGCGTTTATTGTGATATAGACTCCAGATTTTATAGGTTAAGTTAGCTTATGAGAGCACTAAGGATTACCAAGTGCCATCAATGAATTAGTAATTGCCCATATATAAGTGGTATAATTGTTCCCATCTGTATTGAGAAGCAAGGAATTGATCTACGGTTAAAAGTTTGGACCAACCATTGTTCCCATTTTATCTGGGAGATGCTGCTCTAGCCTATTTCTGGGTCTTTGAAGGGGTTGCTAATCAGATTTTTGGTTTGCGGTTTTACTATAAGAAGTTGGTCATTAGTTTTTGTCAGTTAATTCGATTTTTTTTATATAGATTTGGATGGTGGGCCCTAAACAGATATAACTGGGGGTTTAATATCTATATTGATTAAGGTTGGTAATTTTATAGCAATGGAAAGGTCCTGCACAGGAAACAGTACTGGCCAAGTACTCAGGGCGAGGGCCTAAACCACGGTCTACCTTATTTCAGCTGTACAGTGTCCCCAATACAACCTGGGAGTCTAGAAAACAAGTTTCTTACAAATCTGTCATCCCATAGACAGTCCCTGCATACCAGTGGGGAACATAAACTGGGTCCAAGACTGAACTTTAAAGGACTTTAATTGGAGGATGTGGGGAAGGAAGAGGGCAAAATGTTCTTTTTATATATAGGATCTGATATTGTGTACGTAATATTACTCACCCAGTGGGTGGATCTGCGGTGATCTCCTTTATCACTTCCCTGTTAAAGGGTCTGTTCTCCTTTAAAATACTCCCACTCCTCATGGAGAAAAGAATGGAAACATCCTCCACCTTATGGCAACCTGAACACACAATGTATGTTACAGTCACCACCCAGACAGAGAGACGGATTATTATCCACTGTTACTAACCAATCACGGATTGGGACACAACCACCTCTCCAGTCAGCAGGGGATGATGTTGGAGAGAGAGGTCCAGGATCTTCTTGGCATTTTCCTTCTGTATGACGGAGCGAGACGGATGGGACACAGTTTGGGGATGGAGCTGCGGACTTCCAACATACAGTCAGTGCAGCTCTGTGGGACGCCATCCCCAGACTCTTCATAACAATGTAGTCCTGGGGATTGGGAGGGAGAGAGAATTATCTCTCTACAGGAAGGGGCCCATAGCTAATAGGAGCCACTGCCCCAGAGAAATATAAAACTATCAAACTCTAGGACAGTGGTAGAACTATTCCAATAATTCCCACCCCCTCCACACTCACCAGAGCCCTCACCTCCACCAGTCAGCAGGTGGATAATCTCCAGTGTGAGATTCAGGATTTCTCATTTTCAGATGGTTTTATTCCTGTTCCCCATCACTGGGTCGTCGCTTCCTCTGAGATCCCCATTAGGTCCTGTGGGTGGGATTAATGTTAAAGCTCCTCTGGAATTAAATGGCAGAGACCATTTGTTATATTACTAGGTAGTATCCATTATATATTAAAGCTAAACACTGCATTGCTTTAACCCCTGCCATTAGTAGTTGTTAGAATAACTTAAGGTGTTTATTACGTTGACATAATACTTTATTGTACAAATAAAGGCAAACTGTGTGTGGTAATTTTTGTAGATATTGTTTATATTATTTGTAGCAGGTGGTTAATGGTAACTATAACCAAACAACTTTCCTTCCATTTAATATATAAATTTAGAGGATTCAGGTTTAAGTGTCCTACTCCTGTTAGCTTTTCCTTGAAATTAATTAGCTTTAGATTAGCTGTGCTTGCAGATTTCATATCTTGCTGAGTTCAAAGTAAAAATTTTTTACAAATTGTTACACATATCATATCATTTACCCGACTTTAAAGTCATTTTTGTAACAATATATTTTTAATAAACCAGAGATACTGAAGCTGCAAGTACTCACGTCTAGACAAAAATTTATTTCAAATAAAGCAGAACAAGAGGGTAGGGATACCTGCTCTGACTCTATATTAATTATAGATATAGGGAAAATTGTTTATTGGATAAAGGGACCATTGACTCAAGATATCCGTTAAGCCAAAGCTCAGGCACACTAAGGTGCTCATTGTAGGACACTATTGAGAAATACATTACATAGAGCCAAGATCAGGTTCACTTCATTATCCTCCCTGTGCTGTAGCAGTTCATTAAACAACGCAGGGTTATTCAATAAAGGTTATATTGTTTAAAATGGTTCTAGTTTGCCCCAATCAGATGTTAGCTTCAAATGTTAAACAAGAAAAAAATTAGCACCATTTTAATGATAAGAACTTTTATTGAATCTCCCTGATGATGTATGGAACTGATTGCAAATAAACAATATTAATTGATTCAGCTGTGTGTTTTAAATAGATACCCCTACATGTTTTACTAATGTGGCAGACAGAGCCAGATTAAGACCAAATGGGGCTCAAGGCACAAGTCAGATTTTTGGGCCCCCCTAACGTTCCATTACAAATTACCACCAGCACATCCCCCAGGCACCACTAGCACATCCCCCTAGCACCAACAGAACACCACCAGGATGTACCAGGGGTGTGTGCTGGTGATGACAGGGATTTTCTGGTGGTGCCAGAGGGGATCATCACCTCTGGCACCACCAGCACATCATTCCTGGTACCACCAGCACATCCCCCCATCTACTACCAGCACATCCCCCTGGCACCACCAACACATCCCCTAGCACCACCAGCACAGCACCAGGATATTACATTCAATCTACCCAAATCTACTAACAATTTCTTTCCAATCTGTCAGTCTCCTAGATATTACATTCAATCTACCCAAATCTACTAACAATTTCTTTTTAATCTGTCACAGTCTCCTAGATATTACATCCAATCTACCCAAATCTAACAATTTCTTTCCCATCTGTCACAGTCTCCTAGATATTACATTCAATCTACCCAAATCTACTAACAATTTCTTTCCCATCTGTCACAGTCTCCTAGATATTACATCCAATCAACCCAAATCTACTAACAATTTCTTTCCAATCTGTCACAGTCTCCTAGATATTACATCCAATCTACCCAAATCTAATAATTTCTTTCCCATCTGTCACAGTCTCCTAGATATTACATTCAATCTACCCAAATCTACTAACAATTTCTTTCCAATCTGCCAGTCTCCAAGATATTACATCCAATCTAC
>JAACNH010002401.1:0-40561 GCA_019447015.1 Hymenochirus boettgeri
TAAAATGCTTTTTTGGGTTTTCTACCAAGGGGCCCCCCAGTAAGGGACATCTGGCACTGCCTAGGAACTAAGTTGTGTTAAAAAATTTCCCGAGACTGGGAAAGCTCATAGCATTTTTGCCTCTTGATTTATCTTCACTCTTCATGTTCTTTCATTTTACCCCCTCTTGAGGAGATGCAGGAAGACTAGAAATACAAACATCCAGAAATAATCGCTTGATGATGTCCTTTGCTGAATAAGAAGAAAAATGACAAAAAACCCGACACACCTGCTATAAGGGAAAAAATATTTCTGTTCTGGGGGTCACAAAGATCTTTGCCATCTATAACCTCACCATAGGGGTTTAAATGTTAGTTTATCGCTGTATCTACAGGCGGGTTCGGTTTCCTATGGGATTGGTAAACCATAAAACGATCAGTAGTCAGGATCAGATATCTTTACAGGAACGCACCAGTTTTTTCCACAAGTAGTGATTTCCACAATTAGTTATTTCCACACTAGTTAGTTCCACAATTAGTTATTCCACAACTGGTTATTCCACAATTATTCATTCCACAATGGTTATTCCACAATATTATTCCACAATAGTATTTCCACAACTAGTTATTTCCACAATAGGTATTTCCACAATTGGTTATTCCACAACTGGTTTATTTCACCAATTAGTTATTTCCACAATGGTATTTCCACAATTATTATTCCACAACGGTTATTACAAAACTACGTTATTTCCACAACTGGGTATTTCCACAACTAGCTTATTTAACAACGAGTTATTTCACAATTAGTTATTCACACTGGGTTTTCCACCATATTAGTTATTTCCACAACTGGTTATTCCACAACTAGTATTCACAAACGGGTTATGGTCCCACAAATGGTTATTTCCACAACTGGTATTCCACAACTAATTATTTCCACAACTGGTTATGGTCCACAACTGGTTATTTCCAACTGGTTTTATTTCCACAATAGTTATCTTCCCACAACTGTTATTCCCACAAACGGAGTTATTCCATACTGGGATTTCCACAAAACGAGTTATTTCCATTACTGGTTATTTCACAAATGGTTATTTCCTCAACTGGTTATTCCACAACTAGTTATTTCCACAAACTAGTATTTACACAATGGATTATTTCCACAATGGTTAATTTCCACAATAGTTATTTCCACAACTGGTTTATGCACAACTGGTTATTTCCATCACTAGTTAATTCCACAACTGTTTTCCACAAACTGGTTATTTCCACACTGGTTATTCCTCAACGAGTTATTTCCACAACTAGTTATTTCCACAACTGGTTATTTCACCAACTGGCTATTTTCCCACCAATTGTTACATCTTATTATTTTTTTTTGGTCGGGGGGGGGTTCTAATCACCTTCACCAAAGTTTAAAACTTTGGCGACTCTGCCTGATAAAATATACAATGAAAAGAAAAAACAATTCAAATAAATAAAACTGTCTCGACTTGTATTTTTAACAGAGATATTTTTAAAATAAGAGATCTACCTGTGGAGGGGCCATACATTAACATTACTGATGAACCAATATCCAAAACACGGTTACAATGTATTTCCTCTTGAATGTCTAAATAGAAACACACTGAAACAATTGTAAGTGGTTGTCCACGCACATCCAAAAGGGGTAGGATGTTCATTAATTACGGGAATATGGCCACATTGAAATGACCTATTGTCTATTGTTACCCCTCAAACTAAAATTCACATTTATTAAAAACCCCACAAAAACTAGACCTTCTACTTTCAAACCTCTCCGCGGCTCATGAAGAAACCAATACTTGTTCATCTAGACCTCTCTGTGCAGCGGTTTCCGGTCCCCCTCCATTTCCGTGCATAGCAGCAGCAGGAAAGGGCCCCCACGCGCCCGACGGTAGGTACAGGCTTCAGTGATTGGCTGAGACATTGAATTCATGAGGAGGAAGATTTTAACCTAATGACCCCCGCGGTCTAGGTTTGGGGGGTCTCTCCCTGGTTATTGGCCCCACTGCAGGCACCACCCACACTCCCTGGAAGTTCAGGGAGTTCTCCTGATTTTAATGGCAGATCCTGAAATAATATACACCATCTCCACTGCAATGTGGTGTTTGAGATTAGAGTGAGGGGGGCACAAGATGTCAGAGTCTTTTAGTGGGTAAGAAGTGAAAAAAAAACAATTAGTAGTGACATGAATTGTGTATGCATGTGTGTCTGAATGTTTTATGAGTGTGTCCTGTTCAGAGGCATGTGTTTGTATAAAAGATGTCTGATTGTATACATGTGTGGGATCTGTATGCATGGATTATGGGGCTGCGGGCTTAGGAGGTGGTTTTTATCCACTGTGAATGGTTTGGCAGGGGTTGGGATGTTGCTGTTGCATGTGAAATTAGTGTGGGGAGGTGAACATAAAGCATGACGTTCTACATGGTTATTTAGGATTTCGAATAGTTCTGTATACAGGCCTGTGTGGATCTGCACATTGATGGCATGAGCTGTTCAAGTCTCTCAGTAGTTCATATTTGGTCCGAGGCACAGTGGAAGGCAATGCAGGACATTGGGTATGGGATCATAGGATCTGCGCACAGTACTTTCCAGGCTAATCAAAAACACCAAATACTGTGTAAAGACACCACACCACTAAATAGCCAAAACCAATTGATGAAAATAATAAAAACATTCCCTATTTCTAAATTGTTCATGTAGACAAATAAAAAACAATAAAATGTAATTAAGCAAAACAATCATAGCATATTTCATCACTTACATGGAAAAAGGAAACAATTTCAACACCGCTCACTTCCCTGAGAAAAACGAGTATCTTACATGAGTGTTGGCTTATCTAGTAATAAACATGAATTTGCAGAAGAAGGGAGACCACGCTCTAGTTCCGGGATTCCAACCAGCCTCGATTGGTTTAAAGGCAGGCTTTGCAGAGTTTCTGAGGGGTGGAAATGGAACTTTATGTTGATTGAAGTTTTAGTGTTTTTCAATTGTTGATGAGAAAATGAAAAAAAAAAACCTTCGTAGTAATGGGAGGGCGAAGGGTCCTTTCGATTGTCACTCTTTGGTCTTGTTGCACCTTCACTCCAGTCATTAAGGGTGGACAATAAATAAGCATCGGACCGTATTCTTGTCACACTTGCCACCGCAATTGGGATTTATTCATAGTGAAATCGCAGTTGTAAATGTTTTCTAGTGAAGGTGATCACCACTTGTTTTCTGTCAAAATTTGCACATAATAGAAATCCATGACAGTTGTCATGGAAAGCAGATCATGCAGATTGACAAGTGGGACTTAATCCATTTTTTTACGATTCATTTTTACCCATAATTCCACTGGGGGAATGCAAAAGTGCAGCTGCATCGAAAGCAGAAGACTAGAAAGTCGGCCACCAGCGAACAGAAGGGCGGCAGCAGCACTTTTTTTGCCATGTTGCAGTGGGGGCCTCAGCCCCTTAGTCAATATTCCTATTTATAATAAAAGACAGCTGTTGATAAATATGCACAGGACGCTGGACCCATCTTTGTGTGCACTTTGCCTTTGTTGAATTTATCTAAACTCGCGGGGGGTGGGTGGAGGTAGAGGAGAGGGGGGGTTCGGGGGATTGCGGGCGAGAGGGGGGTGGGCTGGAATTGGAGACTTTGGGGATATGCGTTCTTGGTCTTTTGGGTCACAGTGTTTTGCTAGATAGTTGTTTCACACAAAACTCCCCCTACTATGCAGGGGGACTAAGCAATACTAAGGTTGGCCTGAAGACCTCCTTGGTCGATTTGTGCCAGAAGTGTGAACATTCCGTCCCATAGCTCTAGTTTTTCAATGCAGTCCATAGTTGTGATACAGTAGGATGGGTGTGCGTTTATAGGGTGGTACCTTTCTTAGATAGTGATACAGTTCAGGATGGTGTGCGGTTTTATACGGTTTATTTAGATAGTGATACAGTCCGTTAGAGGTGTGTGCAGTTTATATGGTGGTACTTAGATAGTGATACAGTCGGATGTGGTGGGTGCGTTACTACATACCCCCCATCACTCCCCCCCACTACACGGTACTTAGATAGTGATTACAGTCAGCTGTGTGTGCGTTTATATGGTACTTAGATTAGTGATACCCAGTCGGATGGTGTGCGTTTATTATACGGTATTAGGATAGTTGATACATACAGTCAGATGTGTGTGAGTTTATTATATGGGGTAATTAGGATAGTGATACAGGCGGAGTGGTTGAGTTGTATTCCGGTAATTAGAAGTGAATACAGTCAGGAGTGTGCTTTGTGGCGTTTTTATATGGTACTAGATAGTGATCACAGTGGATGATGTTGTGGGTTGCGTCTTATATGTACTTAGATAGTGGTGATTAATCGGAATGTGTGTGAGTTTATACGGTACTTAGATAGTGATACAGGGGATGTGTGTGGTTTATACGGTTACTTTTCTTAGAGTGAGTGATACCAGGCGGATCTGTGTGTGCGTTTATACGGTACTAGATAGTGATACAGTCGGATGTGAGTGCGTTTATATGGCTACTTAGTGATACAGTTCGGATGTGCGTTGTGTGCGTTTTATTACGGTACTTAGATAGTTGATTGCACAGTCGGATTTTTGCTTTGTGTGGTTTATACGGGGTGGTTATCTTCGATTAGCACTAGTGATACAGTCGGATGTGTGCGGTTTTACCCTGGTACCTAGATGGGATCAGTACGGATGTGTGTGGTTTTTATACGGGTACTTAGATAGTGTAAGTCGGATGTGTGTCCCTTTTATACGTCCTTAGCTTTTTTTGGTCAGGTTGGTTCGTAGTGATACAGTTGGATGTGTGTGCGTTTTTTTGATTTATACGGTTACTGAGATAGTGATACAGGTCGGATGGGGCCTGCGCTTTTACCCAGGTATAGATAGTGATACCAGTCAGAGGTGTGTTGCGTTTATACGGGGGTACTTAGATAGTGATACCAGTCGGATGTGTGTGAGTTGCCATACGCCGGTGATAACTTAGAATAGTGATAAAGTCGTGACCATTCGGATGTGTGTGCCGTTTCTACTTAACGGCCGGTGGTACTTAGATAGTGATACAGTCGGAATGTGTGTGCGGTTTAGTATGGTAAAACATTAGAATAGTGATTACCAGCGGATGATGGGTGCGTTTTTCTACGGTACTTACGATCAGGATACAGTCCGGATGGTGCGTTTATCTGTGGTTACTATTGATGTACAGTCGGATGTGTTGTGCGTTCTATACTCGGTACTTCGACTTAGAAGTGTGATAGCAGTCGGACTGTGGTGCGTTTTGTTATACTGTACCTTTAGATAGTGATAAAGTCGGATGTGTGTGCGGTTTATACGTGTCAGAGGGGCACAGGGGTGGTACGGGCGAGGGGTGACGGGGGAGATGGAGAGAGGAGAAGGGGGGGGGGGGAGGGGGGGTGGAAAGGGGGGTGAGGGGGAGGTGGGGGGGGGGGTGAGGGGAAGGGGGGAGGGGGGGGGAGGGAAAGAAAAAAAAGGAGGGGGGAGAGGGGGGGGGGAGGGGGGAGGCGGAGCGCCGGGGGGGGGAGGGAGGGGGGAGGGGGAGGGGGGGGGGGGGGGAAGGGGGGGGGGGGTGGGGGAGGTGGGACGAGGAGGGGGGACGGGGGAGGGGGGGGGGGGGGGGGAGGGGGGGGGGGGGGGGGGGAGGGGGGGGGGTGAGGGGAGGTGGTCAGGGGGGGGTTGGGTGTTGTACTTCTTTAGTTTTTTTTTTTTATTTTTTTTTTTTCCTTATCTTTTTTTTGTTTGTTTTTTTTGTATATTTATATTATTTAGTAATTTCTTTACTTAGATAGTGATAAGTCGGACGTGTGTGTCCCTTTATATGGTTACTTAGTGATACAGTCGGATTGTGGCTTTTGTGGTGCGGCTTTATACGGTACTGAGATAGTCGATCACAGTCGGATGTGTGTGCGTTTTATAAGGGTACTTAGATTAGTGTACAGTCGGATGTGTGTGTGAGTGTATACGGTACTTAGATAGTGATTACAGTCGGATGTTCCTGTGTGTTGGCGTTTATACGGTACTTAAGATAGTGATACAGTCGGATGTGTGTGTGCGTTTATACTGGTACTAGTAGTGTACAGTAGGATGTGTGTGGCGGTTTATACGGTACTTAGATACTGATACATAGTCGGATGTGTGTGCGTTTTTACAGAATTAGCTAGTGTGATACAGCTCGGAACAATGTGTGTGAGTTTATACGGGGTACTTAGATAGTGATACAGTGGATGTGTGTGCGTTTATCCGGTACTTAGATAGGATACAGGCAGGAGTGGGGGCGTTTATACATGGTACTTAGATAGGATTACAGTAGGATTGTGTGTGAAGTTTATACGGGGGTACTAGATAGTGAACACAGTCAGATGTGTGTCCCTTAACGGGTACTAGTAGTAGTGATACAGTCGGATGTGTGTGCGTTTATACTTACTTAGATAGTGTCCAGCGGAGGATGTGTGTGTTGCGTTTATACGGTACTTAGATAGTTGATACAGTCGGAGGTGTGGCGTTTATACGGGACTTCGATAGTGATACAGCGGAGTGTGTGCGTGTATACTGGTTACTTAGAAGGGAACAGTCGGATGTGTGTTGCGTTATATGACTTAGAGAGTGATACAGTCGGATGTGTGGCGTTTTTTTTATACGGTACTTAGAAGTGATACAGTAGGATGTGTGTGTTTATACGGTACTTAGATATGATACAGTCGGATGTGTGTGCGGTTTATACGGTACTTAGATAGTGAACAGTAGGATGGTGTGCGTTTATACGGTATTAGTAGTGATTACAGCGGAATGTGGTGCGTTTTATACGGACTAGATAGTGATACAGTCGGATTGCGGTGTGTGTAGGTTTATAGGTACTGAGATAGTGATACAGTAGGGATGGGGTGCGTTGATACGGTATTAGATAGTGATACCTAGTCGGATGTGTGTGAGTTATACGGACTAAATAGTGATCAGGCGGTGTGTGTGTGTTATACGGTCCTTAATTAGATAGTGATTACAGTCGGTGTTGTGTGCGTTTAACGGTACTTAGATTAGTGATACAGTCGGATGTGTGTGCGTTTAGATTACGTACTTAGATAGTGATCCAGTCGGAGGTGTGTGGCGTTTATACAGTACTTGATAGGAGACAGTCGGATGTGTGTCCCTTTATACGGTACGTAGATAAGTGATACAGTCGGATGGTGTGCGTTTATACTTCGGTACTTAGATCGTGATACAGGTCGGATGTGTGTCCCTTATACGGTACTTCGATAGTATACCAGTCGGAGTGTGTGCTGTTTATACGGTACTTAGAGAGTGATACAGTCGGATGTGTGTGCGTTTTACGGTACTTAGATCGTGTACAGTCGGATGTGTGTCCCTTATACGGTCGGTACTTTAGATAGTTATTACAGGTCGGATGTGTGTTGGTTTATACCGGTACTTAGATAGTGATACGTCGGCTGTGTGTGGTTTATACGGTACTTAGATTAGTGATACAAGTGGTTCGGATGTGTGTGACGGTTTATATGGTTACTTAGATAGTGATACAGTAGGATGTGTGTGCGTTTTATACGGTACTTAGATCGTGATAAGGTGGTGGTGTGCGTTTATACGGTACTTAGATAGTGATACAGTCGGATGTGTGTACCTTTATACGGGAAGTAGTGATACAAGTCGAGTGGGTGCGTTTATACAGGTACTGAGATATTGATACAGTCGGATTGTTGTGTGAGTTTTATACGGTACTTAGATAGTGATAACAGTCGGAGTGGGTGTGCGTTTATACGGTACTTAGGATAGTGATACAGTCGGATGTGTGTGCGGTTGAGTACGGTACTTAGATAGTGATACATTTTCGGGATGGGTGGTGCGTTTATACGGGATACGTAGATAAGTGATACAGTCGGATGTGTGTGCGTTATACGTTGGTACTTAGATATGATAAAGTCGGATTGTGTGTGCGGTGCTATACGGTACTTAGATAGTGATACAGTCGATGTGTGTGCCCGTTGATACGGTACTTAGTGATACAGTCGGATGGTGTGCGTTTATACTGGTTACTTTAGATAGTGATTAACAGTAGGAATGTGATGTGTGCGTTTTTATCGAGGGATTAGATCGTGATTACAGTCGGATGGTGTGTCCCCTTTATACGGGTACTTAGTGATACAGGCGGATGTGTGTGAGTTTATACGGTAGAGATAGTGATACAGTCGGATGTGTGTGCGTTTATACGGTACTTAGATAGTGATAACAGTCGGAATGTTGTGCTGGCGTTTATACGTACTTAGATAGTGATACAGCGGATGTGTGTGCGTTTATACGGTTACTTAGATAAGTTACAGTCGGATGTGTGTGCGTTTATACGGTAATAGATAGTGATACACGGATGGGTGTGCGTTATACGGTACTAGATAGTGATAAGTCGGATTGTGGTGCGTTTTACTGGTACTTAGATAGTGATACAGTCGGAGTTGTGTGTGTGCCGTTTTATACGGTACTTAGATAGTGATACAGTCGAGGTGTGTGCGTTTATATGGTACTTAGATAGTGTTAGTGATACAGTTAGGATGTGTGTGTGCCGTTTATACGGTCTTAGATAGTGATACAGTTCGGATGTTGTGTCCATTTATACGGGTACTTCGATAGTGATACTAGTAGGGATGTGTGTGCGTTTAGACGGCTACTAGCTGTGATACAGTCGGAGGTGGGTGCGTTATTATACGGTATTAGATTAGTGTGATACAGTCGGATGTGTGTTGCGTTTATACTGGTATTAGATAGTGATACAGTCGGATGTGTGTGAGTTTTACGTACTTGATAGTGATACCAGTCGGATTGTGTGTGCGTTATACTGGACTTAGTATGATTACAGTCGGATGGTGTGCGTTTATACGTCTTAGCTAGTGATTACAGTTAGATGTGTGGTGCGTTTATACGGGGGTACGTAGATAGTGATACAGTCGGAGTCTGGTACCGTTAACGGTAACTAGATAGGAGCAGTAGAGTAGTAGGATGTGTGTGGTTTATACGGTACTTCAGATAGTGATAACAGTCGATGTGTGTGCGTTTATACGGTACTTGATAGTGATACAGTCGGATGTGTGTGCGTTTTAAGGTATGGTACTTAGATAGTGATACAGTCAGGATGTTGTGCGTTTGCGTACGGTAATTAGATAGGATTACAGTCGGATGTGTGTGGCGTTTATACGGTATTAGCTAGTGATACAGTCGATGGGTGCGTTTAACGGTACTTAGATCGTGATACAGTCGGATGTGTGTGTGTTTATACGGGTACCTGAGATAGTGATACAGTCGGAGGTGTGTCCCTTTATACGGTACTTAGCTAGTGTGATTACAGTCGGTGTGTTTGCGTTAGACCGTACTTAGAAGTGATGTACAGTGCGGATGTGTGTCCCTTTATACGGGGGGTACTTAGATAGTGATAAGGCGGATGAACTGTGTGCTTTGTTTACAGGTGGAAGTAGATAGTGATAACAGTCGGATGTGTGGGCGTTTATTTACGGTACTTAGATAGTGATACAGTCGATGGTGTCCCTTTATACGTAACTTAGATAGTGATTACAGTCGGATTTTTGGTGTTGTGTTGACGTTTATACCGGGTACTTAGATAGTGATACAGTCGGAGTTTGTGTGCGTTTGTATACGGTTACTTAGATAGTGATAACAGTGGAGTGTGTGCGTTTATTACGGTACTTAGATAGTGATACAGTGGATGTGTGTGCGTTGATACGGTACTTTAGATAGGGTGATACAGTCGGAGGTGTGTTGTGCGTTTAGACGGTATTAGATAGTGCTACAGTTGATGTGTGTGCGTTTATACGGTAATGAGATAGTGATTACAGTAGGATGTGGGTGCGTTAACGGTACTTAGATAGTGATACAGTCGGATGTTGTGTGCGTTTATACAGTATTAGATAGTGGATACAGTCGGATGTTGTGTGCGGTTATACGACTTGATAGTGAACAGTCGGATGTGTGGTTTTATACGGTCTTAGAAGTGATACAGTCGGATGGGGGTGCGTTTATACAGGACTTAGATAGTGATACAGTCGAATGGTGTGCGTTACACGGTACTTAGTGATACAGTCGGATGTGTGTGCGTTTATACGGGGTACTTAGATAGTGATACGTCGGATGTGATGGCGTTCTACAGTACTTAGATAGTTTGATACAGTCGGGATGTGTGTGCGTTTTACGGTACTTAGATAGTGATAAGTCGGATGTGTGTGCGTTTATATAGTACTTAGATTAGTGATACGTCGGATGTGTGTGCGTTATACTGTAATTGATAGTGATACAGTCGGAGTGTGTGCGTTTATATGGTACTTAGATAGTAATACAGTCGGATGAGTGTGTGCGTGTATACGGTAACTTAAGATAGTGATACAATGATAGTTGATTAAAATAACTTATTTTATTAGCCTGCTGCTAATATGTTGGTTCCAGCTGTTACATACATTAGAAATGCCATACTTTCTGTAGTATAAGCCTGCCACCACATCAAGCCCTAACGAGCTAAACACACATAAACCATATAAAATGTTGAAGTGGGGTTGAAGTAAACTTCAAGGACCAATGTAGTGGAGTTCGAGGCAGGCAGCGCTCACACTTTCGTGCACATTTGCCAGTTTAAAGGAAGTAGTTTTTTTTCACCACTGCCCTCTGCATGCACCTTTCTTCTTCAGTGCAGATGGTACCCCTGAGATAAATGTCTCACTCTGCCTAATGGTAATGTGGCTGTTTCAGTGCCAGTAAAGTATTCTTTAAAACCTTTTCATCTGCACAGCATTGACATGATATACAGTATGTACCTCTTCAATGTCTCCTCATTGAATTGTTTACTCCTCCCCTACTCTAAGTTCCTAATTGGAGACGTTGGGTGGAAGGAAGAAAGAGGCAGGGATATTTGACTCAGGCTGCTAGTTACAGGGTCACTGCCTATAAAAAGTCTGCAGCAGCTTTACCTGTGCATTTAAACTGTTCTACTCAGCTAACTATTAGCTGAGATGACTCACCCTCCTCCTTCACCTTCAGGTACATTTGTAACATTGTATCCTCCAGTGAGAGGTAGCTGAGTTTAGGGCCTGTACTAGATACAGTGTGATTTATAAATTACACAGCAGAACAAGGAGAGCGATGTTCTGACACAGCAAGAAAAGCTGATGCGGAATGGTAGGGACAACATGGGTGCCTCTGGTTTATATAGTGCCCTAGCACTTTGCCTAGGTGGTTTATTGCCTATAAATGGCCCTGAGAAACAACATAATAGTTGTTTGGAGCTATAGCAAATACAAAATCTATGTGCAAAAAACGATGGTGGTTACGTTTCCTATCAATTACACAATCTACATGTGCCATCAAGTGCTGTGATAAGGGTCATGTTACGGGCCCTGCCATTCCTACACTTTAAATGGTTGCAACCAGGGCCCTATTACAATGGTTCGTTATTTTCTTTTTGGCCGCCTATCGCATTTTGCTTATCGAGCTATAGTTTTCTTTGCATTAGTACAGTACATTTAAAATGCAACAAGTGTGAGTTGACTATAAAAAAGTGCCCATATACCCATATCTAGCCGACCGTGGGTCCTTGAAGTGTCAGTACTTTGTGGGGTGCTCTTAAGACTTTTTTCTGCATTTACAGTTTTAACCATTTTACCAAGATTTGCCTTTTTGACATCACTTTCAGCGCACATTTTCTCTTTTTGCTGCAATACACTGTTATTAAACATATGGTGATCGCCATTCACACTCGCTGATACTACCGTCCATCATGTGCTGCCCAACTCACGACAGACTGGACAGACAAGCAATTGACAACTTTACAAGCCCATAACTTAGATCAGAGACATTAGATACATCATCCTGCTGCTTGGGAAAGGCTGATATGCTCTTTTTCAATAAAGGTATGGAGTATGGGTCCTAGAAGGGTCTCATTTTCCAGGACCCGCACCCGACCGACTGAAAAACCCGCACCCCCGACCGCACCCCTTTTCTATCTACTTCATACCCCAGCGACCCGTACCCCAGTTCGCGGACCCGAAAACCCAACCCGCTTTTAGTCTTTCTTCGTAAATTTGACAGGGAAAATCTAGAAGTGATACACATGTTTTTTTTTGATAACCAAAATGTTCATAGAAAAAACTACCATACACTAAAACGTATACGCAGGGATCTTCAACTTGTGCAAGGATCCAAATGTCTGTAAATATACAACTCCAGCAGTCCCTGAATGCCTTCTGATATTGTAGTGCGTAGTGGAAGCTGCGGAATTATATTTTTAACAAACAAATGTAGGCCCACAAGTAGGAATTCCTGGTATTGTACACTGATCATAATATATCCCTACTGTGTCCCAATACCTAACCATGGGCCTCTATGCTGCAACTTTCCCTATCTACCTCCCATCATTATCATACTGTTATCCAACTTCTCTCCTACCATGGCTCTTACTGTCCCCATACTTCTTACCTACCATGGGGCCTCTTACGTCCCCCGTACTTCTACCTACCCATGGGCCTTCCTATGTCCCCAACTTCTACCTACCCATGGGCCTCTACTGTCCCCAACTTATACCTACCACATGGGCACTCTACTGTCCCCTACTTTCTACCTAACCAATGGGCGCCCTACGTGTCCCCCAACTTCTACCCACCATGGGCCTTCTCGTCCACTACTTATACCCTACCATGGGCCTCTACTGTACCCATAACTCTACCTCCCATGGCCTGCTCTCTTCCCAACTTCTACCTACCAATGGTCCATACTGTCCCAAACTTCTACCAACCATGGGCCTATATGTGTCCCCTAACTTCTTCTACACCATGGGCCTCTGAACTGTCCCCAACTTCTACCTTACCACCTGGCCTTACTGTCCCCTACTTCTACCTACCCATGGTCCTCTACTGTCTCAACTAATACCTACCCCAGGGCCTAATACTGTCCCCGATTACCACTAACCATGGCCTCAGATATTTTTAAATCTTTATCTTTTCAACTATTCGTGTTGTATCTGTGACAGGAGAAAGGTACACCAGTAGGTTTATCTAAATAGTTTAAAAAAATACACCCGACATTCACTCTTAAGCCAATGAATGCTGGGAGTTGTTTTTTCAGACCAATCGGGATCTAATTGTTACCTATCTATGATTTTATATCTATGTCCGCGGCAGAATATTACATTCTTCAATCTCCACCCACTTCAAACTGCATCTAGTAGACAGTAAAGTTACAAATGAGCAGGTCCACAAACAGCGGATATGGGTAGGGAACAGGGTGGAGCTGCGTGCATAATAAAACACCTATATGGGTTGTAGATATTTATGCTCTGTTTTGAAATCTACACTCCCAGCTTCCCTGCCTGGACCTCTGCTGTTATACAATGTTGGGGTTTTAAATGTCCAATCATCGAGGTCCACATACCTGCTGTAGTTCTAGCTGAACATCATCAATGGTTTAAATTGTTATTTTCTTCACTAGATCATCCACATCCCAAGAGATCATTATGCCAGAAGGATTTTACACAGTCCAATGAACAGCACAATGTCTCTGTTTCCAGCAGACCACTTTCTTTGGGTCTCATGCATAGGTTCAGTTCAGAGAGAACGTGTACTTTTTCAATGGGAGATTGTTTACTTTTGCTGCTCTGACCTCTGCAGTAAAACCCAAGGTCAGATGTTTAACCCCTGCCTTTCCAGTCACTCCAGCATTAACTGCTTTTTACCCAGTGATCTCTGAAAACCACCCAGGCCACTACAAGAGTTAAAGTTAAACATAGCTGTCCTGTTCCTATCCCAATTCATCCTAATAACATTCTACTAAAGGAGATTCAATAAAACTTCTTATCGTTAAAATGGTGCAATTTTGCCCCAACTAATCAGAATCTTATTAACATTTGAAAGCTAACATCTGATTGGTTGGGGCTAAATTAGCACCATTTTAAACAATAAGAACTTTATTGAATAACCTGGAAGTACATTAGACTGTTGATAACCTGCCAAAAACACAGTAAGAGGGCTGGGAGCTTTTGCTATTAGATCTGTGTTGCCCTTTATCTGCTATAGTGTGATTAGTGTAAGGGGCCTTAACACACTGCACATTGTCTTGGATTGATAACATGTATTCTCAGTTTTCATTATTACAGAAGATCTCTCTTCATAGACAGAAAAAAAAAGTTTTTTGTTTTTTTTTAAGACTGAAATTCTTCTAACCTGACCCGAACCCGACCAAACCCATTCAACCTCAATGGGGTTATCCGAACCCGACCGCAAATCAGGTAACCCACGGGTACCCGACCCTTGCAGGATACCAGTTACCCTTTAAACTTGGAGTATCATTACATTGATACAATGCTCATATAAACAACGTGCATTTTTATTCTGGTATTTCCCTTTATACGATATCAGATGTATTTTAAGTGGTTGGATACAGAATACAAATTCTTTACAGTTTCCTTTTGTATGACTCTGTGGTTGTAAACTCAGAACAGGGGTACATCACTAGGCAAAGGTAGTAAAACGTTAAGAAAATAAAATCCACAGTTTAATATTGGAGCTGCCTCCAGGATATGTATTATTTTTACTTGGCAAGCAGCATTGGCTCCAATCATTTTAACCTATTTCTCTCCTTAAATAGACCTTTATTCTAACGAGGCACAGGGACTGAGTACTACACACGTATATTGACATGAAATGACTCTCTTGTTATTATATACGTTTTAGTAAAATGTAAAAAAAAAGGTAACAGTGTGGCATAGGTTTTTTAATAGACACATTTGCTGGGAGTGGAGATGTGTGTCCTACCGACCTTAGGAGTGTTGCCAAATTCTGAAGGAAAAAAGTGTCATACAAAAACTCGTGTAATCAGGACTCCCCAACGCCCCCCCCCCCCTCCCGCTCCAAGTAGAGGACTCCAAATGAACGGCAGGAAACATTTTGCATCAGTTTAGGAGAGATTCTAGGTAAGCTCTGCAGATATTTATTTTCCAAGTCACACCATTCTCATGTGGTTATAGACTGCATTGCAAATCCCAGTTATTCCTTATAATGAATCATTCTTAATGACGCCAATCGTCATTGAATTGAAACATGGGATATTTCCTCATCTTCTTTTAATGTGATGGCTGGACAATGCAGGAACTCTCTGCTAGTGTTTCAACATCTCACTTTGTTTCATTCTAGGATTAGAAATATAAAATGATAAGGTCACATCAGTGGGTTTATATAGGGTATAAGAGTTTGAGAAACAAGGTGTCTGGAGGTACTAGACGTCAATAGTAATATAAGTACTACACTCAATAGTAATCAGGTACTAGACGTAATAGTAATACAGGTACTAGACGTTATAGTAATTACAGGCTAGAGTCAATGGTAATACAGGTACTAGCGTACTAGCGTAATACAGGGACTAGGACGTCAATGAATACAGGACTAGAAGTCAATAGAATACAGGTACTAGACGTCAATAGTAATACAGGTACTGTACGTTAATAGTAATACAGGTACTAGACGTCAATAGTAATACAGGTACTAGACGTTATATAGAATACAGGGTTACTAGACGATCAATAGTAATACAGGTACTAGACGTCAATAGTACATACAGGTACTAGACGTCAATAGTAATACAGTACTAGATGTCAATAGTAATACAGGTACTACACGTCAATAGTAATACAGGTACTAGAGCTCAAAGTATACAGGTACTAGACGTCAATAGTATACAGGTACTAGAGGTCAATTAATAACAGTACTAGAAGGTCAATAGTAATACGGTACTAAGACAGTCAATAGTAATACAGGTAACGTAGACTGTCAATAGTAATACAGGTATAGACGTCAATGTAATACAGGTATAGAAGTCAATAGTAATACAGGTACTAGACGTCAATAGTAAATACAGGTATAGAATGGTCAATGGATACAGGTACTAGAGTCAATGTATACAGGTATAGACGTCAATAGTACATACATAGGTAGTACAGGATGTCAATAGTAATACAGGTACTACACGTAAAGTAAATACAGGTTACTAGTACGTCATAGTAATACAGGTACTAGACGTCAATGTAAGACAGGTACTAGATGTCAATAGTAATACAGGTATAGACGTCAATAGTTAATACAGGTATAGATGTCAATAGATAATACAGGTACTACGTCAATAGTCTACATAATCAAGTACAGGTACTAGAGTCAATAGTAATACAGGTACTAGAAGTCAATAGTAATACAGGTACTCGACAGTCAATAGTAATACAGTACTAGAGTCAATAGTAATACAGTCTACAGTCACTAGTAATACAGACAGACGTCAATAGTAATACAGGTACTAGACGTCAATAGTAATAAGGTACAGATGTCAATAGTTACATGTACGACGTCAATAGTAACAGGTACAGATGTCAGTAACAGTACTACACTCAATAGTAATCCAGTACTACACGTCCATAGTAATACAGGTACTAGACGTCAATAGTAATACAGGTACTAGACGTCACTATACAGGTACAGATGTCCATGTAATACAGGTACTCACGTCAATAGTAATACAGGTAGAAGTCAATAGTATCAGAGACATTATTGTCCAACACAATCATCACAGTTTGGGATGAACTTGCCTGCATCTGCCTATTCTACTATAGTCTATATGTTAAATCTGTCAGTGTAATCAATAACTGTACTGCAGTTCTCAGGCTCTGGATAGCTTTGTATGGAATCTGTAGCTTCTGATAAGGATAAATAAACAATCTGAATGAAGAATGCTGTTTGTAGGCAGTGCTACTTGTGATATATGAACATCCTTGGTGTTGAGGGGCCCGCCATTGGTGTGGATATCTACCCTGTATATGAACTCATTAAAAACCATGATTAGCCCTGTAGTAGTGGTTGAAGCCAGCTGCTTGAGTTGGCTGTTTGCTTAAATGGCATGTCCACCTTTAAAACAAAAACTTGGTAACTGTTCAGTCAGGGGCAAGCGCAGGATTTTGAAGGGGGGGATTCCTGAATGGGTTACCACCGAACAACCCAGAAGGAGGGTTCATGTGACCAATACATCCATATATCATATATACACATCATATAAAAAATTATATGTAATATGATGTACCATCATAGTTAGCCAAATATCACTTTTGTATTAAGTGTTTTCATTCTGGGTACATCAGAGCAGATTTTTGGCCCAACTGCCGATATTATGTGTATCGGGTGGTTGGTAAAAAAAACTGGGGGCGGGCGGCAGCGAACTATGTCGGGAAATCACCGCAGATTGTGCGGTCCATAGGAGACATTTCTGCGACTAACATGCTTTGTCCCAGCCGACTGCTCGTGTGGCGAATGATCAAGAGAAAAAATTGCCCATTTGTTCCCAGCCTAATGTCTCTTTTACCAAGAAATCCACATTACCCTTCAATATCATGTGTTCCTTCAAAGTCAGAGCTGTGGCACGACGGTGGATCTACACAAAAGGGGGGGGGGGCTTGTGGAGCTCGTGGCAAATTACTTTATAACAAATAGTGGAATTGCTACTGATCTGACCAAAACCTTAGAAAACAAGAAAAGAGATGATCAAGCACATTCCTGGGCCCCCATATATCATAATATCTATGCTAGTGCAAACAGTAAAAACATGGGGGGTTTTAGTTACAATTATATACATAAAAGTGAAAAGCCTTCCAACCACGTCAAGGTAACCCCAGTATGGAGGTCCTAACAATTTACCTTGGGTCATTTATCTGGGCTGACAATCCCTGCTTGGTTGCATTTTCTTGGGAAGGTTTTCTCCTTTGATCCTCTGATGAAGTGACGAGATTTAGTTATGAAATGCGTCAGGGCACTATGATTGTCTCCTCTGTGAAGCATGCTATGTTCAGCAATAAAAGTTAGTTATTCGCAGTTGTAGTAGCCGTCATCCTTTTTCTATGTCTCCCTGACCTTGCATTCCCATAAAATTCAACCAAGAGGGAGTGGTCAGCCCAGCCCAAGGTAAATTGTTAGGACCTTCCATACTGGAAGGTTACCTTGACATGGCTGGAAGGCTTAGAAAGCATAGATCATTATGTATATTGAGGCCCAGGAATGTGATTAATCATCTCTTTTTGTTTGTACTGACGGTGGATCTGACAGAATTTGCTGAATATAGTCGGTATCGGGACCTATTGGACAAGACAGAAAATTTCCATTCCGGTTCCCTTACTACGTAGAGGGAGCCATAACATTAGACAATATGTGGGCACATTGAACGATCATTCTGTATATGGAATATATGGAACAATCACTCCTGTGTATATATAATATATATAATGAAATGTTATAGTCAGCTACCACTCCAGGATTTCTTAAATTACAAGTGGGGTAAGTACAGTAAGTAATGTATATAACCCAGTCTCAGCAATCACCTTAAAGGGGAACTGTGGCCCAAACAAGTTAAGCTTAAATGAAAGGCCAGTTTCCTACTTTAAAACGAGCCATCAACCACTCTCTCTACGTGCTCCACAGCCAAGATATACAGAAATGACTGACCAGAAAGTTATTGGGTGGGAGGCTGACATGTGACATTCCTACGGCTTCTCCTACACAGTGCCGCTGGCGAGCACAGCCTCAGACTCCCTCAGTTGTGTGAGGGAGACAGGAAGTCCCTCTCCTCTCTTCTGTGGTGAAGTCCTGACAGAAGGTAAGGGAATCTACAGCCCTTCTCTTTCATTGTGTGAAAAAAGCCTTTCAGGCCGAGTTCTCACTCAAAGTTTTCTGTAGGGGGGGGGTCTGAGTAACCCATGGCACCCGTGAGTGGCGGCGGCTTAGGCATGCACGAGTGGGTGGGGCTTAGAACCGGAGAGTGGATGGGCTTAGGCACCTGAGAGGGGTGGGACCACGGCACCCATTGAGTGGATGGGGTCACGGCACCCAGGAGTGGCGGGGCCACAGTACCCACGAGTGGGCGGGGCCACATGGGGCTGTAAGATAATAGGCCATGGGGGCCTGCAATAGAGGGACCATGGGGTCCATGAGTGGGAGGGACCAGGGGGGCTGCAAAGGGAAGGAGGAGACACAGGACATATTTACTGACAGTTTCAGAGCGGAAGCAGGAAGTGCAGGGACTGGTGGATGTGCTGGCCATATCACACACAAAAATGTAAATATCTTCAAAACTATGCAAATAAAACAATGGAAAAAATTGCAAAAATTCTCAGGGGGCAATTCCTATCAATTACCTAAAGTCATTTTTGGACCACAGTTCCCCTTTAAGCAGCTGCAGGGTTACTATTGATACAGTTTTATATTGCTGTCAATCACAGGGCAGACTGGATACATTTTTGAAACAACAAATGCTGTTCTAACTCACAGCTCATTGAGAAAGTAACAATCTATGTAACAATCTATGTAACAGTCTATGGGCAACCAGGAGAAGCAGAACAGCAGACAGCACTGAGCAGACAGAGAGGGGGGATTCCAGGCACCAGGAACCGCCCCCTAAACACCCCCCTGTCAGTTTATCTGCCCGTTAATTACATGAATTTGTACACCAGACATTTAAAGACAACAATCTGTATAATTTACTTATTTGAAATGAAAAATAGCTGGGACAGGGAGGTAGGATTGATTATCCCGCTTCCAATTTTGCTTCAGTTAGATCTACAAACCTGCCAGGTTATGGCCCTGGGTCTTCCTGTATTAAAGATGCTGAAGCACTCAGGAAGCCTGGCAGAAGAAGTTTTCTTTGAGGTGCCATCCTCATAGAAATGATATATAGGAGGTAGAAAGTACAAATCCTACCTCCCTGCCAGTATTTTTCATTTTAACTGTTTTAAAAAAAAGATTAGCAGGAAGAAACAATATCACACGGTAATGAGAAAATAAGTGCTAAATCACGTTAACCTATGTACTAACGTGTTAGCGAAGGTTTTCGCAATTTTTTTCTTTGCGCAGCGCAAAGTGATGCAATAAATTTGTGCCGGTTTTTGGCTAGTTTTTTGGGCGACAATTAACGCACTTCAATGGTGTCTTTAAAATATGCGCAAAAGGTCGCAACTTGCCACTAGCGTTTTCGCAAGAGCATGTGCAGTGGAGGCAGCCGGGGATCATTGGTTGTGATGTCAACAGTCACAGCCTGTGATTGACTGCATGGAGGGAGGGGCCAGCTTACCCTGACAGAAAAAAACAAGAATTATCCTTAATACCTGGTTAAATAATATATCTAATAATGTGCTGAATGTATCATTTGGGGTTGGGATCAGATGTACGTATGCAGATAGTTTACGGTGGACCGTCGACTACGCGACAGAGGAGTGAGCGATCAGGTACATTTCTTTCCCTCCCGGGTCCTGCAGGTTTTATTGAAGAATGGGAGGTAAGACAAAGCTCCTTTACCTCCTGTTTCAATAAAACTGAATGCCAATACCAGTGGGAGAGACCCTTTAAGGGTGGACATTCCTTTAAATTCCAGGTCTCACACTAAGGTATTACAGTATTAAGATGCAATCACTTTCATTTAGGAGCATAAAACAATTTCTCACCAATGCCAACTTGACTTAAGGGAAAGGGATACCGAACAATCAAGGGGCCTTCTGTGGCATTGGTCTATAGTAAATATTTATGATTCCATAGCTAACCTTATTTTTACAATCAATAAATAAATCTGTTTTAGACAAACACATACAGTACATACTATTCATAACCGACACGTGAACATACAGGGAATTCCATAAAAGTTTTACCATTAAAAATGTGATAATTTTGCCCCAACCAATTATTTAACATTTGAAAGCTAACATCTGATTGGGCGGCAAAATTAGCTTCTTTTTTAACGATAAGAACTTTTATTGAATAACCCTGATAGTGTTTTAAGAAACATCACAAGTATGACAATTATAAGAACCGTGTGGTTGGATGTTTTTTAAAGGGCCTGTCCACCTGCAAATCAAGACCGCCCCCTAAACCTAGAAACCCCTATACTTAAACAGCGCACATAATACCCCTTTTAGAAGAAGACAAGCTGCCTGATCTCTCATTACTAATGCAGCAGTCATGGCTGTCATGGGGGGTGTCTAATGACTGCAGTGTATTATCAGAGCCTTTTCTCTTAAATACTGCAAAAGCTCAGTGAGTCTTTGAATTCTGCTTACTTTTTCAAGAGGAAGGGGGGGGGGGGTGTGGAATCAGCAACATATATCCTTGTGAAGTTTCTCATCATCCAGGTCATGGTATATCTGTTGTATTCAATTAGATCAACTGGACTTGAAGTTTAGTTCTTGAAGAAGTTTCGCTAGTCATCCGACTGGCTTTCTCAATTCGAAATGACTTGCACAAGAATCGTGGCAATTATGTACCCTGGAAAATCCCAATTAGCATATCACAGCCAAGTGTTAAGGGCGTGATTTGATAGTGGCTAAGAGGTGTTATAGGAACGACCAGAGTAAGGTGTCAAACAGCACAGGTGTAACAGCACTCTTACCGCAGAACTGATTCTCAACCCACCCAGGACGTATGTTCCTTACTTGACTTGTGCCTGAATACCACCTATTTCAAATAACAGGAACGTTCTTAAGCAAAAATATGGATGTGCTATGGGATCTCCAGTTTCACCCATTGTGGCCAACCTTTACATGGGGAGGTTGAAAAACAGGCGCTTAAACCTGGGTTAAAATCCACCAGAAGGAAGTACAAGCTTCACGAAACACATTAATGCGGTAGACCACAAACATCAAATTTACAAGGGAAGACAACAAAAACAAGTGGCTTTCTTGGAACTGTTTGGTAGAAGTAAGGAAAATGGTAAACTGGAAGTAGAGGTTTACAGAAAACCAACACACCACAGATCAGTATTTGATGTTTAACTCCCACCTCCCTTTAGATCAGAAGCTGGGGGTCATCAGAACCCTGCAACAGAGCCGAGAACATCCCCACTAGCAAGAGGCGAAGGCTAAGAAATGAAACATCTCAGAGGAGCCCTTAAAATTGTGGATATCCAGACTGGGCCTTTGTCAAAAGAAGTAGAAGGAAAGAAAAGAACACGAATACCAACAGTGAAGGGGAAAAGCAAGACAGGAGGAAGAACATGGTCATCCCATATGTAGCAGGGGTCTCCGAGAAATTAAGAAGAATTTCATAAACTCCGTATCCCTGTCTGCTTTAAACCGAACAACACACTGAGGCAACAATTGGTACATACCGAAAGACCCATACCGAAACCACAAGATAAGAGACATAATATAGCAGTGCAGTTCAGTGAAGAATGCTCTGATGTTGTATGGGGGTGACCAAACAGCAACTGCATCAACGTATGGCCCAGCACAGAAGAGCCATTCCTCGGGTCAGGACTCAGTCGTGTACCTGCATCTTAGGCTAAGGACAACCTTTGAAGATTGTAATGTTAACATATTGGCAAAGGAACGTGACTGGTTCAAGAGAAGGTGTCAAGGAGGCCATTTATGTGAAAATAAAGAAACCAGCATAAATAGAAGTGGGGGGGTTCGACACCAACTGTCTGCCATGTACAATGCTGTTTTGACACTTACTCTGGGCATTCATAACACCTCTTAGCCACTATCCAATCACGCCCTTAACACGTGACGTTGATATGCTAATTGGGATTTTCCAGGGTACATAATTGCCACAGATTCTTGTACAAGTCATTCTGAATTGAGAAAGCCAGTGGTATGACTAGCGAAACGTCTTCAAGAACTAAACTTCAAGTCCTGTTGATCTAATTGAATACAAACAGATATAGCACATATATCCTTCTAGAAGGATAAGGTTTTCTAGATTTGTGGGGGGTGTCCTGGTGAACATATAAAGTTTGGGAATGGACATCCTTAAGAGACCCTCAAATGACATTATGTTGGAAATTTAAGGTGGGCACTAAAAAAACCTGTTATATTCCTTTATCACTTTCCAGGACAGATAACAGTAAATTAAATCTAAAGCGTTATACAGTTTTTTTAATTTGGTCGTTTTTTAAGAGAAAAAGTCAAAATACTTTTATAAACCAAATGGGTCAAATGAACAGAAATTGAGATATAACAGTTTACGGATGGTCTTTACAATAATGTTGATACGGTCTACAAGCCTCAGTGCAGACGAATTTAAAGGTGTTTTGGAAATTTCTCTCGTAGAATAGTACAAACCATGTACCATTCTCTCCTGTAGTTATGTACAGACCATGTACCATTCTCTCCGTAGTTATGTACAGACCATTTACCATTCTCTCCTGTAGTAATGTACAGACATGTCCCATTCTCTCCTGTAGTAATGTACAGACCATGTCCCATTCTCTCCTGTAGTTATTACAAATCATTACCATTCTCTCCTGTAGTTATGTACAGACCATGTACCATCTCTCCTGTACTTATGTACAGACCATGTACCATTCTCTCCTGTAGTAATGTGCAGACCATGTACCATTCTTCTGTAGTTATGTACAGACCATGTACCATTCTCTCTGTAGCTATGACAGACCATGTACCATTCTCTCCTGTAGCTATGTACAAACCATGTACCATTCTCTCCTGTAGCTATGTACGACCATGTACCATTCTCTTCGTAGTTATGTACAGACCATGTACCATTCTCTCCTGTAGATAGTTACAGACCATGTACCATTCTCTCCTGTAGTTATGTACGACCATGTACCATTCTTCCTGTAGTTATGTAGAAACATGTACCATTCTTCTCCTGTAGTTATGTAGAAAACCATGTACCTTCTCTCCTGTAGTAATGTCAAACCATGTACCATTCTCTCCTGTAGTTATGTACAGACCATGGACCATTCTCTCCTGTAGTTATGTACAGACCATGTACCATTCTCTCCGGTAATATGTACAGACCATGTACCATTCTCTCCTGTAGTTATGTACAGACCATGTACCATTCTCTCCTTTAGTTATGTACAGAACATGTACCATTCTCTCCTGTAGTTATGTACAAACCATGTGCTATTTTCTCTTATAGTTATGTACAAACCATGTACCATTCTCTCCCGTAGTTATGTACAGACCATGTACCATTCTCTCCTGTAGTTATGTACAGAACATGTACCATTCTCTCCTGTAGTTATGTACAGACCATGTCCATTCTCTCCTGTAGTATTGTACAGACATGTACCATCTCTCCTGTAGTTATGTACAGACCATGTACCATTCTCTCCTGTAGTTATGTACAGACCATGTCCCATTCTCTCCTGTAGTTATATACAGACCATGTCCCATTCTTACTGTAGTATTGTACAGACCATGTACCATTCTCTCCTGTAGTTATGTACAGACCATGTACCATTCTCTCCTGTAGTTATGTACAGACCGTGTTACCATTCTCTCCTGTAGTAATGTACGACCATGTACATTTCTCCTGTAGTTATGTAAAGCCATGTTACATCTCTCTGTAGTTAGTTCAGACCATGTACATTCTTCTGTGTATTAGACCATGTACCATTCTCTCCTGTAGTTATGTACAGAACTGTACCATTCTTCCTGAGTTATGTCAGACCATGTACATTCTCTCTGTAGTTATGTACAGACCATGTACCATTCTCTCCTGTAGTTATGTACAAACCATGTACCATTCTCCCTGTAGTTATGTACAGACCATGTACCATTCTCTCCTGTAGTTATGTACAGACCATGTACCATTCTCTCCTGTAGCATGTACAGACCAGTACATTCTCTACTGTGTTATGTCAGACCGTGCACCATTTCTTCTGTAGCTATGTACAAGCCATGTACCATTCTCTCCTGTAGTTATGTACAAACCATGTACCATTCTCTCTGTAGTTATGTACAGACCATGTACCATTCTCCTGTAGTTATGTACAGACCATGTACCATTCTCTCCTGTAGTTATGTCAAACCTGACCATTCTCTCTTATAGTTATGACAAACCATGTACCATTCTCTCCGTAGTTATATACAGACCATGTACCATCTCTCCTGTAGTTATGTACAGACCGTGTACCATTCTCTCCTGTAGTTTGTACAAACCATGTACCATCTCTCCTGTAGTTAGTACAAGACCATGTACCATTCTCTCCTGTAGATGTAAACCATGACCATTCTTCCTGTAGTATGTACAGACCATGTACCATTCTCTCCTGTAGTTATGTACAGACCATGTACCATTCTCTCCTGTAGTATGTACAGACCATGTACCATTCTCTCTGTAGTTATGTTCAGACAGTGCACCATTCTTTCCTGTAGTATGTACAAGCCATGTACCATTCTCTCCTGTAGTATGTAAACCATGTACCATTCTCTCCTGTAGTTATGTACAGACCATGTACCATTCTCTCCTGTAGTTATGTACGACCCATGTACCATTCTCTCTGTAGTTATGTACAAACCATACCATTCTCTCTATAGTTATGTACAACCATGTACCATTCTCCCTGTAGTTATGTACAAGCCATGTACCATTCTCTCCTGTAGTTATGTACAGACCATGTACCATTCTCCCCTGTAGTTATGTACAAACCATATACCATTCTTTTATAGTTATGTACAAACCATGTACCATTCTCTCCTGTGTTATGTACAGACCATGTACCATTCTCTCCTGTAGTTATGTACAACCATCGAGGGTTACAAACGCCACATTTGAGGGTATGGAGCGATAATCAGAAAGTTGTAAAGTTGTTTTTCGAAGAGTCTGAAAAATCCAAGTTTGTACAAACTCTAAAATCCAGTTGAAACTCAAGTTCATGTCTTTGTCCATCCCTAGTAAAGAATTAATCAATTGGCCTGTTACCTCTAAGCCGTTTGTTTGTGTCTACACATTCAGGTTAAATGAAATAAAGGCCCTACGATATTTAGCACACATACAAATGTTCAATTTCGCATCCTTTCTGCACAAATGATAAATTTATCAGCTTGATACAGGAGCATTTTGTAACTATTGTACTTTGCTTTCACTATGAACATGAAATACTCTCAAGCATCATCTTTTTCATATTAATGTTTTTAAAAAATGGTGGTGGGTTCTCAGAACTAGTTTGTTTTAATAAATATATTCGTTTTTTTTAACTTCTTAATGAAATATTAAGAGAATTATTAATGGAATAATAATAAATATTATCATTTTTGTAATTCTTGTTTGCAGATGAATAAACTAATATAATTTTTTTCCAGACTTAGCGCTAATCTATTAATGCATGAAAATCTGTATTATTTTTCATTACCATACATATGTCCTGCATTTATATATTTTTATTAATTCTTAAGTAGACATAAAAAATAATCAATCTCTATTATAAAACTTTATACCATAAAAGATTTTCTTCAATTCATAAACAGTACCATACAATTCCTTACAATCAAATAAGAGCGTGGGGCTTTATATGTTTGCAATTTCAGTGGTAAAGTTAAAATGATTTATGAAGCACATTTCAACTTATTATATGCCATTGAAATTTCATTCTCTTAACCAGAAACATTCTAGCTATTGTTATTGCACATTCACACTCCGAGATAATTTATGAAACATTAAAATAATACACTTACTATTCCAGCATTAAACCAAAATGAGCACCATGAAATTCTAAAATAAAAATATATCTTTATTACTTTTAAATTAAAGAGCAACTCCCCAATTGTTTATTTAACTGAAGGAAAGGTAGGAACTTATATATTTCTAAATTGAGAGGTAAAATTATAAATTAGCCAAATTCAAACACCTGCAAGTGCTGGAGAGGTTAAAGTCACTAACTAATTCAATATCCAACTGAGTTTCTGGGTAAATATCCCGGATTGTGTTTATAAAGAAGGTTATAGATATGTGTTACATATTCTTTTTGATCAGTCTGTCAAGTTCTCATTCATCTAAGTCATTTAAATTTTGATATTTCATTTAGATCAACAGAACGTGAAGTTTAAATGCAGTTGATCTAAGGCTGGGGAAAAACCTTAGATATTGTCCCAACCGTTTGGTGCTTCTAACTGGTCAGCCAGGATGAAGGACAGTTGATCACAGCAAAAGTAGCCAAGCTTGAAGGCCACAGAGGACTGCATGATTGCCTGTGGTTTTTGGGCGCGTTGATCTTTCATCTAGTTTCGTGCGAGCGAACACCCGCGTTAGTTGCGCCAGTGCAGGAAACTATCCAATATTTTTATACTGACTTATTGGATGGTGTGTAACCAGCTTAACCGAATACCACAGATATATTTTTTTGATCAGTTAAAGCATGGGGACCTATCGGTTGGATGACACTTTTCCGTCTGATTGTTACAGCAGTAAAAAAGACAAAGGTTGAAGAGGTCACACAAGTTTTTCTTTAAAATTCTACTGCGGTTATAATGTAAACCAAATGAACACAGACAATTGTAATTGAATTTGCATGACCTGAGGAAGGAAGATAAAAAGTTTGTCTATAATTGTATGCGGACATAACTTGATATAAGATTAATGTTCAATTGTAGAATCAATCTGATGTCTAAAAACATCTACAGATTGGCCCATTTTGCAATTGAATGTCGGTCACTGTTGTGCAGTAAGCTTCCTATGTACACACTAATGACAATAGGCTGTGCATGTGGCAGAAAAGGGGCGCAGATTGTTTTTCTGTGACGGAGAATTACTAATGTGTGTACACAGTATCATTATACTCTATAAGTAATTATTCTTTCTTTAAAGTTTCATGACTGATATTTAATGTGTCTACATGAAATAATTAAGTTTTCTTCATTTGGAAAATGTTGCACAAATATTAGGAAATGAACATTTTAAAAAAACAAAACAAAACAAAATGAACCTCTTCCATTTACTTCCATTTATATTGTGTCCTGTGTTGAACATTCCAAATGTTCTTTTTTTTTTTTTTTTTTTTTTTTTTTACAAAAAACTCTTGAAAAAGCTTATTTAAAAATTTAGTTTTTTTCCCCCATATAGTTTTTTTCATAAATGCTGCAAATGTGGGCTTTTTGTGAAACTTTTTTAAATTCAGTGAAATAACTAAAAGGGACACTTTATATACTGAAAAAATTACTTTTCCTCATCTTCATCTATAAATGAATACATGTAATTAGCACTTACTTTGAGGTGTGTGGTTGCTGCATTCCTTCAATCAGCACATGTTTTGTTCAGGAGGCATTACCCCCCCCTCCTTTTAACCACTCCCACTTCCTCGACCTGACTTTTCCCCCACAACCAACTGTCAAACAGCACACAGCATACATGATTCCAACTGTCAAAAGTCTGTCCCATTCCAGCTACAGCAAAACTGCTCACAGAAGAAGAGTTTATAATAGCAAGGCCCTTGATGGTCAGCTGTTATGTTAGATGTTTTCGATTGCATATCTAAATATATAGGGAGCAGATTAACCAAAAACAAGATACAGTGGTAGGTGGAAACAATTATAGTTCCCAGTAATGGTCAATTTAAACTAACTTTTTTTTCGTATAGATGCCCTTTAAACAAAATATAACAAATCTAATGTATTAACAAAGGATCAGTTTGTTTCAACAATAATGTATTGTTACACTTTTAAATTATATTTCGGGTTAAAAACATGGTTTGCTAAAAACATTGAAATGTCAAGATATTTTCTATTATTTCCTTTTTTGTGAAAAGTTTTTCAAAAAAGAAAAGAGTTGATCTGACATATTTATGAGCTGAGAATTTAGTCTCAAGAAGCTTTGTTATGATGAAAGTGTTCTCAGGGTATAGTGACACCTGACAGACAGCCCTTGTATAACTCAACTAGCTTAATATTTCAATCGAGATGCAATTTTTAGTCATTGTGAGGAATAGGCTTACCAAATCCTAAATTCAAATAAGTCTTTTTTGTTGTTCAACAGGGTTCAGCGCACTCTAAGGATTGCAGCAGGTGTTCCATTTATTTATGAACTCATCGATTTTAAATCTTCTAAGAGTAAATCAGACATATTAGGTTGAAGAACAGCATGACCAAAAGATTTCTTCATTGAAATCCAAGTTTTAAAGTGGTCCTGCTAAATAACTAGTATTAAGGTAATCAATGATTGCATGTTTGGCCCCAGGAAGCAAAAATATGGAACTTTGTCTTTTAATAAAAGCATCGTAAATGATATTTTAGCTCTTTTGCCAGCACGAGCCAAATGCTGACTTAGCCTTAGAAAGCCTTTTGTTAAAATCTTGTTTAGAGTAAAAGCAAAAGAAACAAATTAAAATTTAGGTCATGGACCCACACTGAACAAAAAAGAATCCTATTCATTGAAAAAGCTCATTTGATTTAAGTTGAATTATCATTGGAATTGAAATGTATTCTTAATGTATTATAATACTGGAGGGATTTCTCTTTATCCGCATTATGACATGAGTTTCATTGGATAGAGAGATATTTCAGAAATGTTCTTCTACATATGAATAGAAACTTGGACTGCATTTCTGACCACATCTGCCCTTAGGGTGGGAAAGAGAGTACTTCGGGTATTTTTGTACTAGTTACCATGTCTCATATTATTCCTTTGATTGGAAGGAAAATCACTTATATTTGGAGAACAGAATTTAATATTACACTTACTCTCAAATACTATTATGTGTTTCGGATAAAATTACCAAGGCAGAGATACTGTTAAAGGAACAGATGTACGAAAAAGAACAACTACGGGTGAGAAAATACAAGTAGCAATATATTTAATATTGTATTTCATGATATTTTATTAAAGGGGAACTGTGGACCAAAAATTACTTTAGGTAAATTGATAGGAATTGCTCTCCTGAGAATTTTTGCAATTTATTTTCATTGTTTATTTTACATAGTTTTAAAGATATAATTTTTTGTGGTGTGATATGGCAGCAGCATCACCAGTTCCCCTGCACTTCCTGCTTCCTGCTCTGAAACCTGTCAGTCATCTGCCCTGTGTCTCCTCCCCTTTGAGCCCCCTGGTCCCTCCCACTAGGACCCCATGGTCCCTCAGATGAAGGTCCCCTTGGCCCATTCCCTTACAGCCCCATGTGGCCAGCCCACTCACGGGTGTCGTGGTCCCGCCCACTCATGGGGTGCTGTGGCCCCGCCCACTCACAGGTACCTAAGCCCCACCTGCTCACAGGTGCTGTGGGCCACTCTAGGGTTCTTTAGGACGACATCTTTAGTGCCAGCAACAGCTGGAATTAAAGATTGAGAATAGTTTAACACCATAGCTATGCACCTATCAGCCCAAAGCATTGCCTAAAGGGGGCAATAATGAGCATTCCAAAGAATGCACATGTCCCATTCTTAGAGATTCATTTTGACGTATCTAGATGCCCCCCACAGACTACAATATTGAATAAGCTCAGAATCAGAAATGTTTTTACTGTTTTTAAAATGAAGACAATGCACCAGATCGAAAGTCACTGGAATATTATCTATAAATACAACAGATCATAGAAAGTTCAAGATTTGAGCTAAATAAACTCTGATTGTTAAAGACATCCTGTTCTAAAAAAAACAAATGTTGTTTTGTTGATATAATTGCTCATTTTCCTATTATCAGTTTGGAGTTTTCCTCTGGATATTTTATTATTGAAAATGTTCTGAATTCTGTCTCAGCATATTCCTCTGTCCCACTCTGTTTTTATTTTCTTATTTCCTTTGCCTTATTACTGACCTCTCATTGTAGCTTTGAAACAATGAAAAAAGATGATATGTTTGCACAGAATTTGTGGTACAAGAAAGGTCAGTAGGAACCCCTATAGATCATTTCTGATACTGAATCCTTCTGCCCTAACAGTGCACCTCAGGAATTATAGAGGATACAGCATCAGTAGCAGCTTAGTAACAGAAATATAGGTAATATTTTGGCCTGAATGTCCAAAATATCAAACCAGGTAGTCGGATGGTGCAAAATATCTACCGGTGTAAATGTAAATTTAGGCTGAGGCACCACAATGCCGCGAGTTACTGTCCGATAAAATGGTGATGGCAAAAACGTATAGCAGTGCATGCACTGTGCAGCGATTCCCATATACTACAGGATCTCAAGCGTGCCAAGCACTTGGGGCTGATGGGACTTACCCCAAGAAAATCTTACTGTCTGCTGACGTTTGTTTGGACAGAGTTCCCGGGGTATTGTGTCGAAGCTCCGAAAATCCATATTAAACCCATTTGAAGTTTTAATTTTTGAGCACAATTTTAACATTTTATTTAGTCTGTTTCAAGTTTTTATTTTTCTTAGATTTGATTTTCAATTTGTTGATGACAATCACCAGTTCTGAATCAAAACCAGCCCTGTTTGAATTGGGGACCCAATGCTACTGTCTGGATGATGCCACAATAATGCCACATGTAGAGGTGGCCAAACTTACTGAAGTTTGGTTTATTTCAGAAATGGACCAATTTAAGTCTATGGGAGAAAATGTTTGAAAATTTTGGATTAATTACAAAGTAAATAGTAATGGTAACTTACCGATCAGGCTATGACGGGTTTCTGCAAGCTACATTCGAGGTTAAGGCCAATTCGAGGGTTCCGAATGATACATTCGAGGGGTACCGCAAATGGAACAATACTTCGAGGGTTAGTGAAAATCGAACATTATAACGAGGGTTATTGAATTCTAATGCTACATTCTAGAGTTACGAGAGCATCGAGAGTTACGAAAACGAAAATCAAGGTTATGATGCTTGATTTCGAGTTAATTCGCGCAATACATTCGAGGGTTACTGAATTGCGCAATACATTCGAGGGTTACTGAAAATCACCAATAAATCGAGGGTTACTGAATTCGCACATACATTCGAGGTACTGAAGGAACAATACATTGAGGTTATGAATTCGCACAATAGATTCGGGGTTCTGAAATCAAACAATAAATACAAGGTAATGAATCTATGAATTCAGAAACCGACAAAGTTGGGAAAGTTCTAATAATTCGGTTCGTCTGAACTATGAAAGTTCGGATCAAACTCAGGTTGGGGTTTAAGTCCATCTCTAGCCATGTGTGGTTTTAGCTCTAGCACAGAGTATCATAGCGAATTCATTCTATAAGGTTTATTTATACACAAGAAGAAATGAAAGGGAAGTGAAAAGAACAGAGCTCCTACAGTTAAAACTGATGTCTGTTTATTTAGGAGTCAGACATATTAAGTGTTTTAAATTTAACCTGAATTCTCACTTCATCTGTGCGTACGTGTAAACGGTTAAATAACTGGCTGGTTGTAGGAGACACAGCATGTGCCTGAACTCTCCCTACAAGCTACATCATCTGCATACAAAGATATAATAATTCATTGCTTAAACAGGTCCTTCTAAAATACTGGTGCAGGACAATCGTGCTATTTCCACCTCATAGTAAAAACAACAAGCTAAGTGGGAGACCTTCGTTCACTGGAGACCAATTAATGACATGTGACTTCCTTCCAGGCTGCCATGAAAGTAAAGTCCGTTTAATCGCTTGTGATATTAATATCAGCTTTGGAAAACACACGGGAAGGAAGTAGATGGAATGGGCAGAATTAGGTTGGCGGAATGTTGAGTATTCAGTTGAGGAATAGCGCTATCTTATTATACAATTATTTATAGAGATGGACACAAAACCAAACTCAAACCCGAGTTCAACCAAACCTTATGAGTTCAGACTATTCGATCTAGTTCTTTTTCTGTACTCGCAGCTAATAATCGTTTATGGGCCATTTGCTAACCTTAGAATGTATCGTTCGTTTTCGATATTCCTCAAAGGTACAGATTGTTTTCACAAAGTTTCTAAGTGTACCTCTTCAATTGGGTTTGAATTGCTTTTGTTTTTGGAAATGTAATACTTTCCCTGAACTGCTGGTGGAATGACTATTTAACTCCCCATAGAATCCTTTCCTTTTCCTGTCCATACTCTTGTATTTTATCTGGCCCAATCAGAAGTCACTGAGTGAATAGAAACCATTCCAATTCCAAGACACAGGATTCCAAAATTGCACTGCATATTCCAAATGAGGCCTTACCAATGCTTTGTAAAGAGGAGAATAACATTTTCCTCCCTTTATACAAGACAATACCATGCTGGCTCTGGCTGTTGCTGCCTGGCACTGCTTGCTACCTTTAAGTTTGTATCCACCTAAACTCCAGATCCTTTTAACACAGATCCATTTATAGTTTAAGCAGTACAAGGATTTGTAAGCCCAAATTTGATAGGTAAACTGCCGGGAATGTAATGCTGGCCAAACACTGGGCAAACAGTATATTGAATTAACATTCAATTCATCCTAACCTCAAAATTTTTAAAATTTGGCTAGGTACGGTTCCTGTATCATTCCCAGACCCATAATGCTTTGCGGTTGACGTTGCGTTTGTAACATTGGACACAAATTAATCAGGATTCAGGATGGAGGGTGTTGAAGAAATATTGTGGGAACATCTCACTGCATCCTATTAAAATGTTCACTCATCACCTGGGAAATTTTATTCAACAGCTGTGTGTTCTATGAAATAAGGCCCAATCCAACTATCAATGTAATAATCTGACCTAACAAGAAAAAAAAACCTTAGCACTAAATCAAACAATTTGCCTTACTTTTCATTAGAGGTGGCTGAACTTTCGAACTTTCCCACGAGCGCTACTTTAAAACTCTCGCGTTCAAACATTCGATAATATCCCATGACACGACTCGGATTCGTTAATTCGATATTACTTGCGTATTGGTATAATAGACATTTTACTCACAGATTCGATATTCGATTTCTACGCGTATTGGTATAATAGACATTTTACATGCAGATTCGATATTCGATATTTACTCGCGTATTGGTATAATAGACATTTTACCCGCGAATTCAATATTCGACATTTACTGCCGTATTGGTATAATAGCATTTTACTTGCAGATTCGATATATCGATATTTACTGGCATATTGGTATAATAGAAATTTTACTCGCATTCGATAATTCGATATTTACTCGCGTATTGGTATAATAGACATTTTCTTGCAGATTCGATAATTCGATTTTACTGGCATATTGGTATAATAGACTTTACTCGCATATTCGAGAATTCGATATTTACTCGCGTATTGGTATAAAAGACATTTACTCGCAGATTCGATAATTTGATATTTACTCGCGTATTGGTATAATAGACATTTTACTCGCAGATTCGATAATTCGACATTTACTGGCGTATTGGTATAATAGACATTTTACTCACATATTCGTTAATTCGATATTTACTGGCGTATTGGTATAATAGACATTTTACACGCATATTCGTTAATTCGATATTTACTGGCGTATTGGTATAATAGACATTTTACTCGCATATTCATTAATTCGATATTTACTCGCGTATTGGTATAATAGACATTTTACATGCAGATTTGATAATTCGATATTTACTAGCGTATTGGTATAACAGACATTTTACTCACAGATTCGATAATTCGATATTTACTCGCGTATGGTATAATAATAGACATTACATGCAGATTTGATAATTCGACATTTACTGGCGTATTGGTATAATAGCAATTTTACTTGCAGATTTGTAATTCGATATTTACTTGCGTATTGGTATAATAGACATTTTACTTGCAGATTCGATAATTCGATATTTACTCGCGTATTGGTATAATAGACATTTTACTTGCAGATTCGATAATTCGATATTTATTCGTGTATTGGTATAATAGACATTTTACTCGCATATTCGTTAATTCGATATTTACTGGCGTATTGGTATAATAGACATTTTACTTGCAGATTCGTTAATTTGATATTTACTTGCATATTGGTATAATAGACATTTACTTGCAGATTCGATAATTCGATATTACTGCGTTATGGTATAATAGACATTTTACTTGCAGATTTGATCATTCGATATTTTACTCGCGTATTGGTATAATAGACATTTTACTCGCAGATTCGATAATTCGATATTTACTCGCGTATTGTATAATAGACATTTTACTCGCAGATTCGATAATTCGATATTTACTCATGTATTGGTATAATAGACATTTTACTCGCAGATTCGATAATTCGATATTTACTCGCGTATTGGTATATAGACATTTTACTTGCAGATTCGATAATTTGAATTTACCGGTATTGGTATAATAGACATTTTACTTGCCGATTCGATAATTCGATATTTACTCGCGTATTGGTATAATGACATTTTACTTGCAGATTTGATAATTCGATATTTACTCGCGTATTGGTATAATAGACATTTTACTCGCGGATTCGATAATTCGTATTTACTCGCGTATTGGTATAATAGACATTTTACATGCAGATTCGATATTCGATATTTACTCGCATATTGGTATAATAGACATTTTACTCGCGAATTCAATATTCGACATTTACTGCCATATGGTATAATAGACATTTTACTTGCAGATTCGATAATTCAATATTTACTGGCATATTGGTATATAGACATTTTACTCGCATATTCGAGAATTCGATATTTACTGCGTATTGGTATAATAGAAATTTTACTTGCAGATTCGATTATTCGAATTTACTGGCATATTGGTATAATAGACATTTTACTCGCATATTCGAGAATTCGATATTTACTCGCGTATTGGATAATAGACTTTTACTCGCAGATTCGATAATTTGATATTTACTCGCGTATTGGTATAATAGACATTTTACTCGCAGATTCGATAATTTGACATTTACTGGCGTATTGGTAAATAGACATTTTACTCACATATTCGTTAATTCGATATTTACGGCGTATTGGTATAATAGACATTTACGCGCATTTCGTTAATTCGATATTTACTGGCGTATTGGTATAATAGACATTTTACTCGCATATTGTTAATTCGATATTTACTCGCGTATTGGTATTATAGACATTTTACATTGGAGATTTCGATAATTCGATATTTACTGGCATATTGGTATAATAGACATTTTACTCGCATATTCGATAATTCGATATTTACTCGCGTATTGGTATAATAGACATTTTACTCGCAGATTCGATAATTTGATATTTACTCGCGTATTGGTATAATAGACATTTTACTCGCAGATTCGATAATTTGACATTTACTTGTGTATTGGTATAATAGACATTTTACTCACATATTCGTTAATTCGATATTTACTGGCGTATTGGTATAATAGACATTTTACGCGCATATTCGTTAATTCGATATTTACTGGCGTATTGGTATAATAGACATTTTACTCGCATATTCGTTAATTCGATATTTACTCGCGTATTGGTATAATAGACATTTTACATGCAGATTTGATAATTCGATATTTACTGGCGTATTAGTATAATAGACATTTTACTCACAGATTCGATAATTCGATATTTACTCGCGTATTGGTATAATAGACATTTTACATGCAGATTTGATAATTCGACATTTACTGGCGTATTGGTATAATAGACATTTTACTTGCAGATTTGATAATTCGATATTTACTTGCGTATTGGTATAATAGACATTTTACTTGCAGATTCGATAATTCGATTCGAATCTGCGAGTAAAATGTCTATTATCCCCAATACTCGAGTAAATATCATTGATCAAATCTGCGAGTAAATGTCTATTATACCAATATGCCAGTATATCGAATTACCGAATATGCAAGTAAAATGTCTATTATACCAATACGTGAGTAAATATCGAATTATCGAATCAGCGAGTAAAATGTCTATTATACCAATACGCAAGTAAATATCGAATTATCGAATCTGCAAGTAAAATGTCTATTATACCATACGCAAGTAAATATCGAATTATCGAATCTGCAAGTAAAATGTCTATTATACCAATACGCAGTAAATATCGAATTATCGAATCTGCAAGTAAAATGTCTATATACCAATACGCAAGTAAATATCGAATTAACGAATCTGCAAGTAAAATGTCTATTATACCATACGCGAGTAAATATCGAATTATCAAATCTGCGAGTAAAATGTCTATTATACCAATACCCAGTAAATATCGAATTAAATAGCGAGTAAAATGTCTATTATACCAATACACGAATAAATATCGATTATGGAATCGCAAGTAAAATGTCTATTATACCTATCCAGTAAATATCGAATTATCGAATCTGCAAGTAAATGTCTATTATACCAATACGCAGTAATATCGAATTATCAAATCTGCAGTAAAATGTCTATTTACCAATACGCCAGTAAAGTCGATTATCAAATCTGCATGTAAAATGTCTATTATACCATACGACGGAGTAAATATCGAATTATCGAATCTGTGAGTAAATGTCTATTATACTAATACGCCATTAAATATCGAATTATCAAATCTGCATGTAAAAGTCATTATACCAATACGCGAGTAAATATCGAATTAACGAATATGCGAGTAAAATTTCTATTATACCAATACGCCAGTAAATATCGAATTAACGAATATGGCGTAAAATGTCTATTATACCAATACGCCAGTAAATATCGAATTAACGAATATGTGAGTAAAATGTCTATTATACCAATACGCCAGTAAATGTCAAATTATCGAATCTGCGAGTAAAATGTCTATTATACCAATACGCGAGTAAATATCAAATTATCGATCTGCGAGTAAATGTCTATTATACCAATACGCGAGTAAATATCGAATTCTCGAATATGCGAGTAAAATGTCTATTATACCAATATGCCAGTAATATCGAATTATCGAATCTGCAAGTAAAATGTCTATTATACCAATACGCGAGTAAATATCGAATTCTCGAATATGCGAGTAAAATGTCTATTATACCAATATCCAGTAAATATTGAATTATCGAATCTGCAAGTAAAATGTCTATTATACCAATATGGCAGTAATGTCGAATATTGAATTCGCGAGTAAAATGTCTATATACCAATATGCGAGTAAATATCGAATATCAATCTGCATGTAAAATGTCTATTATACCAATACCGGTAAATACGAATTATCGAATCCGCGAGTAAAATGTCTATTATACCAATACGCGAGTAAATATCGAATTATCAAATCTGCAAGTAAAATGTCTATTATACCATACGCGAGTAAATATCGAATTATCGAATCTGCAAGTAAAATGTCTATTATACCAATACACGTAAATATCAAATTATCGAATCTGCAAGTAAAATGTCTATTATACCAATACGCGAGTAAATATCGAATTCGAATCTGCGAGTAAAATGTCTATTATACCAATACATGAGTAAATATCGAATTATCGAATCTGCGAGTAAAATTTCTTTATACCAATACGCGAGTAAATTCGAATTATCGAATCTGCGAGTAAAATGTCTATTATACCAATACGCGAGTAAATATCGAATGATCAAATCTGCAAGTAAAATGTCTATTATACCAATACGCAAGTAAATATCGAATTATCGAATCTGCAAGTAAATGTCTATTATACCAATATGCAAGTAAATATCAAATTAACGAATCTGCAAGTAAAATGTCTATTATACCAATACGCCAGTAAATATCGAATTAACGAATATGCGAGTAAAATGTCTATTATACCAATACACGAATAATATCGAATTATCGAATCTGCAAGTAAATGTCTATTATACCAATACGCGAGTAAATCGAATTATCGAATCTGCAAGTAAAATGTCTATTATACCATACGCAAGTAAATATCGAATTATCAAATCTGCAAGTAAAATGTCTATTATACCAATACGCCAGTAAATGTCGAATATCAAATCTGCATGTAAATGTCTATTATACCAATACGCGAGTAAATATCGAATTATCGAATCTGTGAGTAAAATGTCTGTTAACCAATACGCTAGTAAATATCGAATTATCAATCTGCATGTAAAATGTCTATTATACCAATACGCGAGTAAATATCGATAATGAATATGCGAGTAAATGTCTATTATACCAATACGCCAGTAAATATCGAATTAACGAATATGCGTGTAAAATGTCTATTTACCAATACGCCAGTAAATATCGAATTAACATATGTGAGTAAAAGTCATTTATACCAATACGCCAGTAAATGTCGAATTATCGAATCTGCGAGTAAAATGTCTATTATACCAATACGCGAGTAAATATCAAATTATCGAATCTGCGAGTAAAAGTCTTTTATACCAATACGCGAGTAAATATCGAATTCTCGAATATGCGAGTAAAATTCTATTATACCAATATGCCAGTAAATATCGAATTATCGAATCTGCAAGTAAAATGTCTATTATACAATACGCGAGTAAATATCGAATTATCGAATATGCGATAAAATGTCTATTATACCAATATGCCAGTAAATATCGAATTATCGAATCTGCAAGTAAAATGTCTATTATACCAATACGGCAGTAAATGTCGAATATTGAATTCGCGGGTAAATGTCTATTATACCAATACGCGAGTAAATATCGAATATCGAATCTGCATGTAAAATGTCTATTATACCAATACGCGAGTAAATATCGAATATCGAATCTGTGAGTAAAATGTCTATTATACCAATACGCAAGTAAATACGAATTAACGAATCCGCGAGTCGGTCATGGGATATTATCGAATGTTTGAACGCGAGAGTTTTAAAGTAGCGCTCGTGGGAAAGTTCGAAAGTTCAGCCACCACTCTAATGAAAAGTAAGGCAAATTGTTTGATTTAGTGCTAAGGTTTTTTTTTTTCTTGTTAGGTCAGATTATTACATTGATAGTTGGATTGGGCCTTATTCATGAACACACAGCTGTTAGAATAAAATTTCCCAGGTGAATGAGTGAACATTTTATAGGATGCAGTGAGATGTTCCCACAATATTTCTTCAACACCCTCCATCCTGAATCCTGATTAATTTGTGTCCAATGTTACAAACGCAACGTCAACCGCAAAGCATTATGGGTCTGGAATGATACAGGAACCGGTACCTAGCCAAATGTTAAAAATTTTTGAGGTTAGGATGAATTGAATGTTATTCAATATACTGTTTGCCCATGTGTTGGCCAGCATACATTCCCGGCAGTTTACCTATCAATATTTGGGCTTACAAATCCGTGTACTGCTTAAACTATAAATGGATCTGTGTTAAAAGGATCTTGGAGTTTAGGTGGATAACAAACTTAAGGTAGCAAGCAGTGCCAGGCAGCAACAGCCAGAGCCAGCATGGTATTGTCTTGTATAAAGGGAGGAAAATGTTATTCTCCCTCTTTACAAAGCATTGGTAAGGCCTCATTTGGAATATGCAGTGCAATTTTGGAATCCTGTGTCTTGGAATTGGAAATGGTTTCTATTCACTCAGTGACTTCTGATTGGGCCAGATAAAATCAGAGTATGGACAGGAAAAGGAAAGGATTACTATGGTAGAGTTAAATGTCATTCCACCAGCAGTTCTAGGGAAAGTATTACATTTCCAAAAAAACAAATTCAACAAACCCAATTGAAGAGGTACACTTAGAAACTTTGTGAAAACAATCTGTACCTTTGAGGAATATCGAAACGAACGATACATTCTAAGGTAGCAAATGGCCCATAAACGATTATTACTGCGAGTACAGAAAAAAGAACTAGATCGAATAGTCTGAACTCATAAGGTTTGGCTTGAACTCGGTTTGAGTTTGGTTTTGTGTCCATCTCTATAAAATAATTGTATAATAAGATAGCGCTATTCCTCAACTGATACTCCACAT
>JAACNH010002402.1:0-40526 GCA_019447015.1 Hymenochirus boettgeri
GAATTATGTTAAATTATCAGTAGAGATGGCCGAATAACCAATCATCTTACAGAGGACGTCTCTATGTCTGAATTATGTTAAATTATCAGTAGAGATGGCCGAATAACCAATCATCTTACAGAGGATGTCTCTATGTCAGAATTATGTTAAATTATCAGTAGAGATGGCCGAATAACCAATCATCTTACAGAGGACGTCTCTATGTCAGAATTATGTTAAATTATCAGTAAGAATGGCCTGAATAACCATCATCTTACAGAGGATCTCTATTTCTGAATTATGTACATTTATCAGTAGAAGGCCGAATAAAAATCATCTTACAGAGGACGTCTCTATGTCGAATTATGTAAATTATCAGTAAGATGGCCGAATAACCAATCATCTGAACAGAGGACGTCTCTATTTCTGAATTATGTTAAATATTCAGTAGAGATGGCGAATAACCAATCATCTTACAGAGGATGTCTCTATGTCAGAATTATTTAAATTATCATAGAGAGGGCCGAATAACCAATCATCTTACAGAGACGTCTCTATGTCAGAATATGTTATTTATCAGTAGAGATGGCCGAATAACCAATCATCTTACCAGAGACGTCTCTATGTAGAATATGTTAAATATCAGTTAGAGATGGCCAATAACCAATCTCTTACAGAGGACGCTCTCTATGTCTGAATTATGTTAAATTATCATTAGAGATGCCGAATAACCAATCATCTTACAGAGGACGTCTCTATGTCTGAATTATGTTAAATTATCAGTAGAGATGGCCGAATAACCAATCATCTTACAGAGGACTGTCTCTTGTCAGAATTATGTTAAATTATCAGTAGAGATGGCCGAATAACCAATCTCTTACAGAGGACGTCTCTGTCGAATTAGGTTAAATTATCAGTAGAGATGGCCGAATAACCAATCATCTTACAGAGGACGTCTCTGTGTCTGAATAATGTTAAATTATCAGTAAGATGGCCGAATAACCAATCATCTTACAGAGGACGTCTCTATGTCAGAATTATGTTAAATTATCAGTAGAGATGGCCGAATAACCAATCATCTTCAGAGGACGTCTCTATGTCTAATTATGTTAAATTATCAGTAGAGATGGCCGAATAACAATCATCTTACAGAGGACGTCTCTATGTCAGAATTATTTAAATTTCAGTAGAGATGGCCAATACCAATCACTTACAGAGGACGTCTCTATGTCAGATTATGTTAAATTATCAGTAGAGATGGCCGAATAACCAATCATCTTACAGAGGACGTCTCTATGTCTGAATTATGTTAAATTATCAGTAGAGATGGCCGAAAAACCAATCATCTTACCAGGACGTCTCTTGTCGGAATTATGTTAAATTATCAGTAGAGATGGCCGAATAACCAATCATCTTACAGAGGACTCTCTGTGTCGAATTATGTTAAATTATCAGTAGAGATGGCCGAATAACACAATCAGCTACAAGGACGTCTCTTGTCGAATTATGTTTAAATTATCAGTAGAGATGGCCCGAATAACCAATCATCTTACAGAGGACGTCTCTGTGTCTGAATTATGTTAAATTATCAGTAGAGATGGCCGAATACACCATCATCTTACAGAGGACGTCTCTGTTGTCTGAATTATGTTAAATTATCAGTAGAGATGGCCGAATAACCAATCATCTTACAGAGGACGTCTCTAGTCTGAATTATGTTAAATTATCAGTAGAGATGGCCGAATAACCAATCATCTACGAGGACGTCTCATGTCTGAATTATGTTAAATTATCATTAGAGATGGCCAATAACCATCATCTTACAGAGGACTGTCTCTTGTCGAATTATGTTAAATTATCAGTAGAGATGGCCGAATAACCAATCATCTTACAGAGGACGTCTCTATGGTGAATTATGTTAAATTATCAGTGAAGATGCCGAATAACCAATCATCTTACAGAGACGTCTCTTGTCTGAATTATGTTAAATATCAGTAGAGATGGCCGAATAACCAATCATCTTACAGAGGACGTCTCTGTCTGAATTATGTTAAATTATCAGTAGAGATGGCCGAATAACCATCATCTTACAGAGGACGTCTCTATGTCTGAATTTATGTTAAATTATCGTAGAGATGGGCCGAATAACCAATCATCTTACAGAGGACGTCTCTATGTCGAATTATGTTAAATTATCAGTAAGATGGCCGAATAACCAATCATCTTACGAGGACGTCTCTATGTCAGAATTATGTTATTATCAGTAGAGATGGCCGAATAACACTCATCTACAGAGGACGTCTCTATGTCTGAATTATGTTAAATTATCATTAGAGATGGCCGAATAACCAATCACTTACAGAGGACGTCTCTATGTCAGAATTATTTTTATTATCAGTAGAGATGGCCGAATAACCAATCATCTTAGGTGATTAAAAGGTTTACAGAGGACGTCTCTTGTCGAATTATGTAAATTATCAGTAGAGATGGCCGAATAACCAATCATCTTACAGAGGCGTCTCTTATGTCAGATTATGTTAAAATTATCAGTAGAATGGCCCGAATAACCAATCATCTTACGAGGACTTCTTGTCAGAATTATGTTAAATTATAAGTAAGATGGCCGAATAACCATCATCTTACAGAGGACGTCTCTATGTCTGAATTATGTTAAATTATCGTAGAGATGCCGAATAAAACCAATCATCTTAAGAGGACGTCTCTATGTCTGAATTATGTTAATTATCAGTAGAGATGGGCCGAATAACCAATCATCTTACAGAGGACGTCTCTATGTCAGAATTATGTTAAATTATCATTAGAGATGGCCGAAAACCAATCATCTTACAGAGGACGTCTCTATGTTAGAATTATGTTAAATTATCAGTAGAGATGGCCGAATAACCAATCATCTTACAGAGGACGTCTCTATGTCTGAATTATGTTAAATTATCAGTAGAGATGGCCGAATAACCAATCATCTTACAGAGGACGTCTCTTATTTGTCAGAATTATGTAAATTATCGTAGAGATGGCCGAATAACCAATATCTTACAAGGACGTCTCTGTGTCGAATTATGTTAAATTATCAGTAGAGATTGCCGAATAACCAATCATCTACAGGGACGTCTCTTGTCTGATTATGTTAATTTCAGTTAAGATGGCCGAAAACCAATCATCTTACAGAGGACGTCTCTGTCTGAATTATGTTAAATTATCAGTAGAGATGGCCGAATAACCAATCATCTTACAGAGGACGTCTCTGTGTCTGAATTATGTAAATTATCAGTAGAGATGGCCGAATAACACAATCATCTTACAGAGGACGTCTCTGTGTCTGAATTATGTTAAATTATCAGTAGAGATGGCCGAATAACCAATCATCTTACAGAGGACGTCTCTGTGTCTGAATTATGTTAATTATCAGTAGAGATGGCCGAATAACCAATCACTTACAGAGGACGTCTCTGTGTCAATTATGTTAAATATCAGTAGAATGGCCGAATAACCAATCATCTTACAGAGGACGTCTCTGTCTGAATTATGTTAAATTATCAGTAGAGATGCCGAAAACCATCATCTTACAGAGGACTTCTCTTGTCGATTAGAATTCAGACAGGAGATGGCCGAATAACCAATCACTACAGGACGTCTCTATGTCGAATTATGTTAATTATCAGTAGAGATGGCCGAATAACCAATCATCTTACAGAGGACGTCTCTTGTCTGAATTATGTTAAATTATCAGTAGAGATGGCCGAATAACCAATCATCTTACAGAGGACGTCTCTGTCTAGAATTTGTTAAATTATCAGTAAGATGGCCGAATAACCAATCATCTTACAGGGACGTCTCTATGTCTGAATTATGTTAAATTATCAGTAGAGATGGCCGAATAACCAATCATCTACAGAGAGCGTCTCTATGTCATGAATTATTTTAAATTATCAGTAGAGATGGCCGAATAACCATCATCTTACAGAGGACGTCTCTATGTCTTGAATTATGTTAAATTAATCATGAGATGGCCGAATAACCAATCATCTTACAGAGGACGTCTCTATGTCAGAATTATGTTAAATTATCAGTAGAGATGGCCGAATAACCAATCATCTTACAGAGGACGTCTCTATGTCTGAATTATGTTAAATTATCAGTAGAGATGGCCGAAAACCAATCATCTTACAGAGACGTCTCTATGTCTGAATTATGTTAAATTATCAGTAGAGTGGCCGAATAACCAATCATCTTACAGAGGACGTCTCTATGTCTAATTATGTTAAATTATCAGTAGAGATGGCCGAATAACCAATCATCTTACGAGGAGCGTCTCTATGGTCAGAATTATTAAATTATCAGTAGAGATGCCGATAACCAATCATCTTACAGAGGACGTCTCTATGTCTGAATTATGTTAAATTATCAGTAGAGATGGGCCGAATAACCAATCATCTACAGAGGACGTCTCTATGTTGAATATGTAAATTATCAGTAGGGCCGAATAACCATCATCTACAGAGGACGTTCTATGTCTAATTATGTTAATTATCAGTAGAGAATGCCGAAATACCAATCTCTTACAGAGGACGTCTCTATGTCTGAACTTATGTTAAATTATCAGTAGAGATGGCCGTAACCATCATCTTACAGAGGACGTCTCTTGTCTGAATTATGTTAAATTATCAGTAGCAGATGGCCGAATAACCAATCATCTTACAGAGGGACGTTCTATGTCTGAATTATGTTAATTATCGAGAGATGGCCGAAACCAATCATCTTACAGAGGATCTCTTGGTCTGAATTATTTAAATTATCAGTAAGATGGCCGAATAACCAATCATCTACAGAGGACGTCTCTATGTCTGAATTTATTTAAATTATCAGTAGAGATGGCCGAATAACCAATCATCTTACAGAGGACGTCTCTATGTCTGAATTATGTTAAATTAATCAGTAGAGATGCCGAATACCATATCATCTTACAGAGGGAACGTCTCTATGTCTGAATATGTTAAATTATCATTAGAGATGGCCGATCAACATCTCAAGGGTCTATTAATTTGAATTTGTAATAGCGACTTCTAATTGGTCGTTTGAACTTCAAAAAAAGTTCGACAAGTGTCTTAAATGGACTCATTAAAGTCAAGAGATGGGTAAATAGTTTTCGGATGTTAACTTACTGTACAAGGCCTCTGGGACCTGGTCTGGGAAACAAATCTGTACCTGGTATCAACCCACAAAAAATGGATGGGCGCACACGCTGCTACTATCCTGTTTCCGTGGGCCGCTTTTGGTAATCCTCGCCATCTTGAGTCGAGGGCACAAGGATTTCAAGAACGTTCGTAAGCCTTGACGTCCGATTTCGAAAATACCCAAACCTCTGACAATTCCACCACAGGCGGACAATCCCATGGGGTTCGGAAAATCAACTATAGTCATCTGTACTCATAATTTCGGCCTCAAACTCACTGGGCTCCGCTTTCGGTTTTGTTTGCCATCTCTAATTACAACGGACTTTGTTCAGGAAAAGAGAAAAGAAAGAGAAAGCAAATGCCAAAAAAATCCCGATGCTGTTTTGCTGGTAGAGGTTTTGTAAGTGCTGTTGCGCCCTAAATTCCCAGTCTCTGTCCTCGGATATAGATATTACATCTTACGCAAAACGCCTTGAAATATCAAGACCTTAGAGGCCTCAAACGCCTGTTGATTCCTAATAATCGTGTGCACATTTTGAGAACCCTTTCATTCGCCCTTCTATTGTTCTTATTGCTTCACAAACAAAGATCATTTGTTATCAATCCTCCATTCTCGCTCTCCTGTCTTTCTTAGCACTTTCAGCAGGCTGAAGCGAGGGTCTATTTCTCCTATCACTCGTTCATCTGATCAGAAATTGTCGCTGTGATGTGGGGTTGCGAGGACAGAGTTGGTGCTGGATAGGTGCTCCAGGGGAGAACCGTGTTTGGATGCGTCTCCATTCATCTCCAAACGGGTGCTTTGAACCAGTCAAACAGCGCATGAAAGTGAGAATGGAGGAGGCTAAGAGTGTTTACCTTCCTCTCTTCCACTGTAGAAAAACAAGAGCGGGTTTCCCCTTATGAAACACAGAAACAATATGGCGACATCAGCACAGGTCGATTCCTCCATAGACACAACGTGACACTGGCCATGATTGGAATTGCCTCCGAGCATGAGCAGGCTGCCTATCATTCAACAATAACGCTATAGGGAATTCAGATGTCTGCCTGTTCGATAATATGTTAGTCAGGCAAACTGCGATTTCAACTTTAATCCACCTGATGAAATGTTTTTTTTTATAATGAAAGATCTAGAAAACCACATAATGTTGGAAAAAAACATTGGATTCCTAGGTACAAAACCAAAAGCATCTTCTCAGTTTGGGTCAAAAGCATCTTATCATTGGTCAAAGCATCTTCTCTTTGGGTCAAAAGCATCTTCTCTTTGGGTCAAAAGCATCTTCTCTTTGGGTCAAAAGCATCTTCTCTTTGGGTCAAAAGCATCTTCTCATTGGGTCAAAAGCATCTTCTCATTGGGTCAAAAGCATCTTCTCTTTGGGTCAAAAGCATCTGCTCATTGGGCAAACAGCATCTTCCTCTTGCAAATCATTCTTTGCAAAAGCATCATTCGCATTTGGTGTCAAAGCATCTTTCTCTTTGGTTCAAAGCATCTTCTCTTTGGTCAAAGCATCTTCCTCTTTGGGTCAAAAGCATCTTCCATTGGGGGTCAAAAGCATCTTCTCTTGGGTCAAAAGCATCTTCTCTTTGGGTCACAACATCTTCTCTTTGGGTCAAAACATCTTCCTCTTTGGTCAAAGCATCTCGGTCAAATCTCTCTTCAATCTCTTGGGTCAAAAGCATCTTCCTCTTGGGTCAAAGCATCTTCTCTTTGGTCCAAAGCATCTCTCTCTTGGGTCAAAACATGCTCTTCTCATTGGGTCAAAGCATCTTCCATTGGGTGCAAAATCATCTGTCTCTTTGGTCAAAAGCTCTTCTCTTGTCGAATCTCTTGGGTCAAAAGTCTACTTCTGTTGTTTCAAAGCATCTTCTCATTGTGGTCCAAAGCTCTTCTCTCGGTCTGCGACATACAGTAACTGCCTTACATTAATGCTGGGCCATACAGCACAACATTCACCTTGTTTTGATTGATCATATGGGGTATATCAAATGTCCAAAGATAACTTTTCCAGGGGTTTGTTTTACCCTTCCAACCCCCGCCACCATTCCCCAATCTGGGCCCATTCATTTGCATTTGGAGTTATTGGAAATATGTATCGGACCCAGCAGATCTTCTGTCATCATTACATTAGGAAGGTCCATTTATGGGGATAACGCACTAAGTTTTATGCTGGGTTACACACCATACATAATTCAGGCTGGACACTGACATTTCATGTTTCGTCGGTCCAAGTATTATTATCGGCAGTTCCGACCGAACTCCGACCGTTTCGTTCATCAATCAGACGAAAGCACAATCGGATGGGTCGGAAAAACCACAACAATTGTTGGTCATGCTATTTGACGCAGCGTCTCTCTTTTGCTGTCAACCCACAGTCCTTACGCTCCTGCCAACCAGATTCGAAGCCTCGACCGGGCGCAGAGAAAATTGTAATGGTGTGTACCCACCTTTATGAGAACAATGCATGGAAAGTGTTTAATCTATGGCTTCTATATATAATTCTCAATTATTACCATCCATATGTTACCGTTCAAGCTCATCCATGGCTGAAATTTTAATATTCTGTTTCTTATCATTTACGCAGGCTTCAAAATAAACTGCAAATGATTACTTTCTTTTTGTATGTAAAATGAAATAAATGTGAATTACATGGACAGGATGTTAAATTGTGTTTTACAAAAACACACTGGGGCAGAAACAAAGCGATGGATTATGGGAAGGGACCCCTGGTACCCACAGGTCTCATGGCTGAAGTTAGACAAAACTTGTGAATGTGCTCTGAATGCCCCTACCTAAATAAGAATATATCTCCTTAATAGAGATGTTCGAAACCATCAAGTTTTCCAAACTTCGAAACCATTCCATTTTTGGATTTTTTCGGAATTCCGAAAAAAAATTAGAAAATCTTAAAAACTACTCCATCGAAATCAATAGTGAAAAAAACATCAGGCACCTGGAATGGTCAGGGGAACAAGTACCAAAACATGAAACACATGAACAGGACGTGCTGGAAGGGCACTCAACCCGAGACCAACCCAATCATTTTATCAACCTCCAGGAGGCCAACCCAAGGTTCCTTGTATGAGATTGGGACAATCATATCGTAAAATCGTTCTAGAATTAAATTTGAGAGTTGAATATTTTTTGTTGTACATAGTCACTAGTGTGGTACTATAGTCATTAAGTTAGGTACTATGAGTCAGTACTATAAGTCGTAGGTAGGTACTATGTCAGTACTGTAGGTACTATAGTCAGTGAGGTAGGTACCTATGGTCAGTGAGGTGAGTACTATATCAGTGAAGGTAGGGTACTATATAGTGGTGTAGGTACTATAGTCGTGGAGGAAGTACTACGTCGCAAGGTGAGGTACTATATAGTAAGTGGTAATATATAGTCAAAAGGTAGTACTATATCCAGTAGGTAGTACTATAGTCAGTAGTAGCTACTATAAGTCAGTAAGGTAGGTAACTATAGGCATGAGTTAGAGTACTAATAGTCAGTAAGGGTAGGTACTATACAGTAAATACTATAGTACTATAAGTAGTACTTTAGTCATAGGTCCAGTACTAAAGTATGTCGTAGTTGGTAGTACTATAGTCAGTGAGGTAGGTACTATAGTCGTGAGGTAGGTCTATAGTCGTCAGGTGGTACTATAGTTCATATAAGGTAGGTACCAAGTCAGTTAGTACGTACTATAAGTCCATGTTAGGTAAGTACATTCATATCCAGCTGCATAAAAGGAACCAGTTTTATCGATATATACGTAAGTTTTGTGATTTAAATAAACCCAGACAAGAACATATGTACCGAATGAACTAGAGGTTTAAACTGTGCCTTTATCTACTGATACTGGTAAGAGCTGAAATAGAATGGAAATGTAGATATCACGTTGCAGTGCAGTTTCCATTCTGATTACAGAGAGTGAAACTCTCTATTGTTCTGTCCAGATTCCTGGTTTGTAAGGAGAACATCTCATTCATCTCATATCTGCATTTCAAAAGCAAATTTGCATCGAAATTCTTTGTATTTTCACTTTAATATTTCCTCAGGAAAACCAAAAAGAAATCTAAGCCGATTTAATTTTCCTTTAAGGGAAACAATTTGGAAAGAAGCTTGGTTATAAGGGAACATTCCACCATGTGGTTTTCTGGCAAGCATAAAAAATATCTGCTCAAAATTATATATATGTAATGACCTTAAAGGGCAGTCCACAATCCCAATAGAATCCATACTATCTTCCCCTTCGCCCCCATGTGCACGCCTCACCTTTTACATGTGTTTCCCAAATACTTCTTTCCTGCCATGCTTCTCTCCTGTCTTGCCTCCTCTGTAAGCTCAGAGACATTATTTAGAGAAGATGCACTGGACTGCAAAGTCCGTCATTGGCTGTGACATCTCTTTCATGGTCGGACGTGAGCAGTGCTTCGCTGGGCTAACCACACCATCTTGCATAGACGCCACTTGTCCGTTGGTGCTGGGGAAGTCAGTATTCCTGGGCTCAAGAGGTGAGTACCTAAAGCGATCTTGGTGTAAAATACAAAATAGTAGTTCAGTCAACTACTATCTATTCCATAGATTCTATCACACTCAGAGCTGTAATCAGCCTTGTTTATATGTGATCTACATCATTTCAGAGGAGAGGTAATCAGCCTTGTTTTGTACATACCTAATTTCCAAGGGAGGTAAGCAGCCTTGTTTATGTGACATACATAAATTTCAGGGAGAGGTAATCAGCCTTGTTTTTGCTCTTAAGGGGAAGGTCATCTTTATGGACATACATATTTCAAGTGGAGGAGTAATCAGCCTTGTTTTCGTGATACTCAAAAATTGCACCAAAGGGAGAGGTAACAGCCCTTGTTTTAGTGACAATACATCATACTAAGGGAGAGGTAATCACCTTGTTTTGTGACATACAATCAATTCAAGGGAGAGGTAATCGCCTTGTTTATTGAATCGACTACATCAATATCGAAGGAGAGGGTAATCAGCCTTGTTTATGTACTTCATGCGGACAGTACTCACCGGATGATCATACAATCTTATGGAGGAGGTAATCACCTTGTTTATGACCTAACTCAATTATCAAGGGAGAGGTAACAGCCTTGGTTTGATGTGAACATAACATCAATTCAGGAGAGTAATCAATGCCTTTGTTTATGTGACATATCCTCAATATCAATGGAGAGAGTATCAGCCTGTTTATATGTGACATACATCAATCAAGGGAGAGGTAACACCTTGTTATGTGACATACATCAATTATCAAGGGAGAGGTATCCAGGCCTTGTTCATGTACATACATCAATTTCAGGAGAGGTTAATCAGCCTTGTTTATGTGACTACTACATCAATTTCAGGGAGAGGTAAATCCAGTGTTTATGTGACTACTATCAATTTTCAGGGGAGAGTAATCAGCCTTGTTTATGTGAACTCATCAATTTCAAGGGAGGAGGAATCAGCTTGTTTAGGTGACATACATCATTTCAAGGGGAGGTAAGCATGCCTTGTTTTAATGTGCATACATCAATTTCAAGGGTGAGGTAATCACCTTGTTTACTTTGACATCATCAATATGCAAGGGCAGGTAACCAGCCTGTTTCATGTTAACATACTCAATTTCAAGGGGAGGTAATCAGCCTTTATGCATACTCAAGAAGGGGGTGAATCATTTGTTTAATTGACATACATCAATATCACGGGAGAGGTAATCAGCCTTTTATGTGACCATACACTCAATTTCAAGGGTGGAGGTAATCAGCCTTTTTATGTACATACACTGCAATTCAAGGGGGAGGTAATCAGCCTTGTTTTGATGTACATACATCAATACAAGGGAGAGGTATCACCTTGTTTATTTGACATAACATCAATTTCAAGGGAGGTAATCACCTTGTTTATTTCATACATCAATTCAAGGGAGAGGGTAATACAGCCTTGTTTTGTACATACACTACAATATCAAGGGACGATGTAATCAGCCTTGTTTATGTGAATCATCATTCAAGGGGGGAGTAATCAGCCTTGTTTAATGTGACATCTAATACTATCAAGGGAGAGGTTTCAGCCCTTGTTTATGTGACCTACATCCATTTCAAGGGGAGGTAATGCAGCCTTGTTATGTGACATACAATCAATTTTCAAGGGGGTAATCAGCCTTGTTTATGTGCATACATCAATAATCAAGGGCGAAGGTAACAGCCTTTTTATATGTGACATACATCAATTTCAAGGGGAGTATCAGCCTTGTTTATGTGACATACATCAATTTCAAGGGAGTCATCTGTATATGTACAATATCATTTGCCGGGTAATCGCTTGTTATGTGACATACCTCAATATCAAGGGAAGGTAATCAGCCTTGTTTATGTGACCATACAGTCAATTTCAAAGGGCTGAGGTAATCAGCCTTGTTTTGTGACATACATATCATTTCAGGGGAGGTAATCAGCCTGTTTATGTGACTACATCAATTTCAAGGGGGAGTAATCAGCCTTGTTTTAATGTGACATACATCATATCATGGGAGAGGTAATCATCCTTGTTTTATGTGACATCATCAATTTCAAGGGGTAGTAATCAGCCTTGTTTTATTGGACTCATCAATTTCACGGGGAGGTATCAGGCTGTTTATGTGATCATACATCACTTTCAAGGGAGAGGTAATCACCTTGTTTTGTGACACTACATCAATTATTTCAGGGGAGGTATCAGCACTTGTTTATAGTTCGCATACATCACTATCAAGGAGAGGAATCAGCCTGGTGAATGTTGACCAGCAATTTCATTCAAGGGAGAGTGTAATCAGCCTTGTTATATGTGACATAATCAATTTCATCAAGGGTAGGTAATCCTAGGCCTCCAATTCGGGGAGGTTCAGCTTTTTTATGTGACTACATCAATTAAGTACACGGTAGGGACAATAGCAAGGAGTAATCAGCCTTGCTTTATGTGACTACATCAATTTCAAGGGAGGAGGTATCACCTTGGTTATGTGACCATACAACATCAAGTTCAAGGGGGAGGTAATCCATGCCTGTGTTTTAGTTGACATACATCAATTTCAAGGGGAGTAATCAGAGCCTTGTTTTATGTGACATACTCCATATCAAGGAGAGGTAATTCAGCCTTGTTATGTGACCATACATCACTTTCAAGGGGGAGTACGCAGCCCTTTTTATTGACATCATCACTTTCAGGGGGAGGTATCAAGAGCCTTGTTTTTATGTGGACATACATCTTTCAAAGGGGAGGTAATCACCCTTGTTATGTACATACAATCAATCTCAAGGAGGGTAATCAGCCTTGTTTATTGTGACTACATCATTTCAGAGGGGAGGTAATATCCTTGTTTATTGACATTAGCCATCAATTTCAAAAAGGGGCAGGTAATCAACCTTGTTTTATGTGATCTACAATCATTTCAAGGGGAGTTAATCAGCCTTGTTTTGTGACATACAACAATTATCAAGGGAGAGGTAATCAGCTTGTTTAAGGTGACATACATCATTCAAGGGGGAGTAATCAGCCTTGTTTATGGTGACATCCCATCAATTTTCAAGGAGAGGTATCAGCTTGTTATGTGACATACATCACTTTCAAGGGAGGTAATCGCCTTGTTTATGTGACATAACATCAATACAAGGCGAGGTACTCATCCTTGTTTAATGTGACATACATCAATCTTCAAGTGGGGAGTATCAGCCTTGTTTATTGACCATACATATATCAAGGGAGGTAATAGCATTGTTTTATATGCGACATCCATCAATTTCAAGGGAGTTAATCAGCCTTGTTATGTGACATCACAATTTCAAGGGGGAGGTCATCAGCCTGTTATGCGTGACATACATCAATATCAAGGAGAGGTATCAGCTTGTTTATGTGACATACAATCAATTTCACGGGGAGTTAATCAGCCTTGTTTTATGTGACAAATCCTCAATTTCAAGGGATAGGTATCAGCCTTGTTTAATGTGACATAAATCAATTTCACAAGGGGAGGTAATCAGCTTGTTTATGTGACATACATCATTTAGGGAGAGGTATCAGTCCTTGTTTATGTTGACATAACATCAATCTTCAAGGGAGCGGTCCTCACCCTTGTTGTTGTACATACACCAATATCAAGGGAGGTAATCAGACCTGCTTATGTGACATACATCAATTTCAAGGAGGTTAATCACCTTGTTTATGTGACATACTCAATAGAATGAGAGGTAATTCAGCCTTGTTTATGTGACATACATCAATATCAAGGGGAGGTACAGCAGCCTTGTTTCAGTGACTACATCAATTTCAAGGGATGTAATCAGCCTGTTTTTATGGTGACATACAATCATATCAATGGAGAGTAATCAGCCTTGGTATGTGACTACCTCATTTCAAGGGCGGGAGATAATCAGCCTTTTTTATGTGACACTACATCAATATCAATGGAGGTTAATCAGCATTGTTTATGCGACATACATCAAATTTCAAGGAGGTATCACCTTGTTTATGTGACATACATCATTTCAAGGGGGAGGTAATCAGCCTTGTTATGTGACATTAATCAATTTTCAAGGGGGAGTAATCAGCCGTGTTTATGTGACCATACATCAATTTCAAGGGAGAGGTAATCACCTTGTTTATGTGACCTACACCAATATCAAGGGAGGTAACTCAGCCTTTGCTTAGGTGACAATACATCAATTTCAAGGGGAGGTAATCAGGACCCATTGTTTATTTGACATACAATCAATTTCAAGGGGAGAATCGCCTTGTGTTTGTGACCTACATCAATATCAAGGGAGAGTATCAGCCTGTTTATGTGACTAACATCAATTTCAGGGAAGAGGGTAATCTCCTTTTTTATGTGACATACAGCAATTCAATGGAGAGGTATCAGCCTTGTTTAGTGTGACATACATCAAGAGCAAGGGGGAGGTAATCGCCGTTGTTTATGTGACATACTCAATTTTCAAGGGAGAGGTAATCACCTTGTTTAGGTGACATACAAATAATTTCAAGGGAAGGTAATCAGCTTGTTTATGTGACTTTACATCAATATCAAGAGAGGTAATCAGCTTGTTTAGGTGACATACAATCAATTCAAGGGGATAGGTAATCAGCCTTGGTTAATGGACATACTCATTTCAAGGGTAGGTAATCAGCATTGTGATGTGACATACATCAATTTCAAGGGGAGGTAAATCGCCTTGTTTATGTGACATACATCATTTCAAGGGGGAGGTAATCAGCCTTGTTATGTGACATACATCACTATCCAGGAGATGTAAATCAGCCTTGTTTATGTGACATACATCAATATCAAGGGGGAGGTATCAGCCTTGTTATTGACATACATATTTCAGGGGGGTAATCAGCCTTGGTTTATGTGACATACATCAATTTCAAAGGAGAGGGAATCAGCCTGTTATGTGACGTACATCATCTCAAGGGAGAGGTAATCAGCCTTGTTTATGTAACATAACATCAATTTCAAAGGAGAGGTACTCACCTTGTTAGGTGACTACATCATTTTCAAGGGGAGGTAAATCAGCATTGTTTATGTGACATACATCATTTCAAGTGGGAGGTATCAGCCTGTTATGTTACATACATCATTTCAGAGGGGGAGGTAATCACCTTGTTTTATGTGACATACATCATTTCAAGGGGGGAAGGTAATCAGCCTTGTTTTATTGACATACATCAATTTTCAAGGGAGGTAATCAGCCTTGTTTATGTGACATACATCAATACAAGGGAGAGGTAATCAGCTGTTTGTACATACATCAATTTCAAGGGGAGTAATCACCTTGTTTATGTTACATACATCAATTTCAAGGGGAGGTAATCAGAGCTTGTTATTTGACATCATCAATATCAAGGGAGAGGTAATCACCTTGTTTTATGTGACATACATTCATTTCAAGGGGAGTACTCACCTTGGTTTATGTGGACAACATCATTTCAAAGGGAAGGTAATCATCCCTTTTTTATTTTAGCATACATCATATCAGGGAGAGGTAATCAGCCGTGTTTAGTGACATAACATCAATTTCAAGGGGGAGGTATCACCTGTTTATGTGACATACATCAATATCAGGGAGTAGGTAATCAAGCCTTGTTATGTGACATACATCAATTTTCAAGGGGGAGGTAATCTCCTTGTTTATGTTACATAACATCAATTTCAAGGGGGAGGTATCAGCCTTGTTTCTGTGACATACATCAATATCAAGGGGAGAGTAATCAGCCTTGTTTATGTGACATACTCCTTTCAAAGGGGGAAGGTAATCAGCTTTTTATGTGACCTACAATCAATTCAAGGGGGAGGTAATCAGCCTTGGATGTGACATACCTCAATATCAAGGAGAGGTAATCAGCCTTTGTTTATGTGACATACATCACTTTCAAGGGCAGGTAAATCAGCCTTTTATGTGAACATACAATCAATTGCAAGGGGGAGGTAATCAGCCTTGTTTATGATGTGACATACATAATTTCAAGGGGGGGAGTGAATCAGTCCTCGTTTTATGTGACATACATCAATATCAAGGGAGAGGTAATATCAGCCTTGTTTATGTGGACATACATCAATTTCAAGGGGGAGGTTAATCAGCCTGTTTATGTGACATACACATCAATTTTCAAATGGAGTACTCAGCCTTGTTTATGTGACATACATCAATTTTCAAGGGGAGTAATCAGCCTTGTTTATGTGACTACATCAATATCAGTGAGGAGGTAATCAGCCTTGTTTATGTGACAATACATCAATTTCAAGGGGTGGCGGTAATCAGCCTTGTTGCTGTGACATCCCTCAATTTCAAGGGAGAGGTAATCAGCTTGTTTATGTGACATACATCAATTTCAAGGGAGAGTTAATCCGCCTTTGTTTTAGTGACCATACATCATTTCAAGGGGGAGGTAATCGCTTGTTTATGTTTACCATACCATCAATATCAAGGGAGAGTAATCCAGCCTGTTTATGTGACATACATGCAATTCAGGAAGGTAATCAGCCTTGTTTAATGTACATAAAATCAATTCCAGGGGGGAGGTAATCATCCTTGTTTATGTGCATACATCAATTTCAAGGGAGAGGTACTCAGCCTTGTTTATGTGACATACACCAATATACAAGGGAGGTATCAGCCTTGCTTATGTGACATCCATCAATTTCAAGGGGGAGGTAATCAGCCTTGTTTATGTGACATACAATCATTTCAGAGGGGAGGTAATCGCCTTGTTTATGTGACCATACATCAATTTTCAAGAGGGAGGTAACAGCCTTGTTTTGTGACATACATCAATATCACGGGAGAGGTAATCAGCCTTGTTTATTTTTTACTACATCAATTTCCAGGGGGATGTAATCAGCCTTGTTTACTTGACTAACATCAATTTTCAGGGGGGAGGGTAATCACCTTTGTTTATTTGACATACATCATTTCACGGGGGAGGTAATCCCCTTGTTTTGTGACATACATCAATCTCAATTGAGAGGTAATCAAGCCTTTTTATGTGACATACAATCAATTTCAAGGGGGAGGTAACACCTTGTTTATGTACATCCCATCAATTTCAAGGAGATGTACTCATGCCTGTTTATGGACTAACATCAATTTCAAGGGAGGTAATCCAGCCTGTTTAATGTGACATACATCAATTCAATGGAAGTATCAGCCTTGTTATGTACATACATCAATTTGCAAGGGGGAGGTAATCAGCCTTGTTTATGTGACATACATCAATATCAAGGAGGTAAATCAGCATTGTTATTCGACATACCTCAATTTCAAGGGAGGTAATCAGCCTTGTTTATGTGACATACATCATTTCAGGGTAGGTAATCAGCCTTGTTTATGTGACATACATAATATCAAGGGAGAGGTAATCAAGCCTGTTAGGGTATGTGCCATACTCATTTCAAGGGTTAGGTAATCAGCCTTGTTTATGTACATCCCATCATTCAAGGGAAGGGTATCCATCCTTGTTATGTTAACATAAATCAATTTCAAGGGGAGGTATCAGCCTTGTTTATGGACATACATCATTCAAGGGAGAGGTTAATCCATCCTTGTTATGTGACATACATCAATTTCAATGGAGGTAATCACCTTTTTGGTTATGTGACATACACCAATATCAGGGAAGGTAATCAGCCTTGCTATTGTGACATACAGCAATTTTCAAGGGAGTTAATCACCTTGTTAATGTGACATAACTCAATATCAAGGGAGAGGTAATCAGCCTTGTTTATGTGACATACAGCATATCAAGGGAGAGGTATTCAGCCTTGTTTATGGTGACATACAATCAATTTCAAGGGAGGAAGCGCCTTGTTTATGTGACATACATCAATTCAAGGGAGAAGGTAATCATCCTTGTTTATGTGACATACATCAATGTTCAAGGGGGAGGTAATCAGAGCCTTGTTTAGTGACATACATCAATATCAAGGTGAGGTATCACATTGTTTATGCGACATCACAATTTCAAGGGAGGTAATCACCTTGTTTATATGTGACATAACATCATTGTCAGGGGGAGGTAATCAGCCTTGTTTTAATGTGACATAATCAATTTCAAAGGGGAGGTAATCATCCTTGTTATGTGACCTACAATCAATTTCAAGGGAGAGTAATCACCTTGTTTATGTGACATACACCAATATCAGGGAGGTATCATCCTGCTTATGTGACATATCATCACTTTCCAAGGGGGAAGGTTCATCAGCCTTGTTTATGTGAACAATACATCAATTTCAAGGGGAGGTAATCAGCCTTGTTTATGTGCCATACATCACTATCAAGGGAGAGTAATCACCTTGTTTATGTGAACATACTCAATTTCAAGGGGGAGGTAATCAGCCTTGTTTATGGTGACATCCCATCAAGTTCAAGGGAGAGTGTCATGCAGCCTTGTTTTTTGACATACTCAATTTCAAGGAGAGGTATCAGCCTTGTTTATGGTGCATACATTCAATATCAGGGAGAGGTTATCAGCCTTGTTTATGGGACATACATCAATTTCAAGTAGGGGGGGTAATCAGCCTTGTTTATGTGACTACATCATACAAGGGAGGTAATCAGCATTGTTTATGGCGACATAACAATCATTTCAAAGGAGGTAACAGCCTTGTTTATTGTACATACATCATTTCAAGGGGAGGTCATCAGCCTTGTTTATGTGACATACATTCAATATCAAGGGAGAGGTATCGCCTTGTTTATGTGACATACATCATTTCAAGGGGGAGTAATCAGCCTTTTTATTTGAAAATCCTCCCATCAAATTTCACGGGAGAGTAATCAGCCTTGTTTATTTGCTAAAAATCAATTCAAGGGGGAGGTAATCAGCCTTTTTATGTGACATACCCTCATTTCAAGGAGAGGGAATCAGCCTTGTTTATGTGACATACATCAATTTCAAGGGAAGAGGTAATCACCTTGGTTTATGTGACATACACCACAGAGCAGGGAGGTAATCAGCCTTGCTTATGGACATACAATCAATTTCAAGGAGGTAATCAGCCTTGTTTTAGTGACATACATCAATATAGCAGGAGAGGTATCAGCCTTTTGATGTGACAACATCAATATCAGAGGTAGAGGTAATCAGCCTTTGTTTATGTGACATACATCATTTCAAGAGGTAAAATCAGCCTTGTTTATGGTGACATACAATCACTATCAAGGGAGAGGTAACCAGCCTTGTTTATTGTTACAATACTCAATTTCAAGGGGGATTCATCAGCCTGTTTTATGTGACATACATCTAGCAAGTGGAGTAATCACATTGGTTATCGACATACCTCATTTCAGGGAGGTCATCAGCCTTGCTTAATTGACTACATCAATTTCAAGGAGGTTAATCAGCCTTGTTTATTGTGAACCTCATCAATATCAAGGGAGAGTAATCAGCCTTGTTTATGTGACTACATCAAATCAAGGGAGAGGTAATCACCTGTTTATGTGACATACAATCATTTCAAAGGGAGGTAATCAGCCTTGTTTATGTGACATACATCATATCAAGGGGAGAGGTAATCACCTTGTTTATTTAATCCATCAATTTCAAGGGGGAGGAACACCTGTTTATTTGACATACATCAATATCAAGGGAGTAATCAGCACTTGTTTTATGCGTCATACATCATTTCAAGGGAGGTAATCAGTCGCTTGTTTTATGTGACATAGCATCAATATCAAGGGAGAGGTAATCAAGCCTTGTTTATGTTCGACATACATCATTTCAAGGGGGAGTATCAGCCTTGTTTATGTGACATACATCAATTTCAAGGGGGAGGTAATCACATTGTTTTATGTGACATACATCAAGAATATCAAGGGAGAGTATCACCTTGTTTTAATTGTGACATACCTCAATTTTCAAGGGTGGGGGGGAGGTATCCAGCTTGTTTATGTGACATACAATCATTTCAAGGGGAGGTAAATCAGCCTTGTTTATGTGACTACATCAATATCAAGGGAGAGGTGAACCCGCCTGGTTTATGTGACATACACATCAATTTCCAAGGGGAGGTAATCAGCCGTGTTTATGTGCCATCATCATTTCAAGGGGGATGTAATCATCTTGTTTATGTGACCATACATCAATACTCAAGTGAGAGGTAACCAGCCTTGTTTAATGTGACATCATCAATTTCAAGGGCGAGGTATCAGCCTTGTTTATGTGACATACATCAATTTCCCAAAGGGGGGGTACGGGTTATCCGCCTGTTTTAATGTGACATACATCAATTTCAAGGGGGAGGTAATCAGGGCCTTGTTTATGTGACATACATCAATATCAAGGGAGAGGTTAATCAGCCTTTTTTATGTGACTACATCAATTCAAGGGGGAGGTAATCACCTTGTTTAATGTGACAGACATCAATTTCAAGGGGGAGTAATCGCCTTGTTTATGTGACATACATCAATTTCAGGGGAGGTAATCATCCTTGTTTATGTGCTCATACATCAATATCAATGGAGAGGTACTCAGCCTTGTTTATGTGACATATATCAATTTCAAGGGGGAGGAAATCAGCCTTGTTTATGTGACATCCCCATCAATTTCAAGGGAGAGGTAATCAGCCTTGTTTATGTGACAATACTCAATTTCAAGGGAGAGTAATCGCCTGTTTATTGACCTACATCAATTCAAGGGGAGGTATCAGCCTTTGTTTATGTGCATACATCAATATCAAGGAGAGGTTCAAGCCTTGTTTAGTGACATACCATCAATTTTCAAGGGAAGGTATCAGCCTTGTTATGTGACATAAATCATTTCCACGGGGGAGGTAATCAGTCCTTGTTTATGTGACATACATCACTTCAAGGAGAGGTAATCAGCCCTTGTTTTTATGTGACATACCACCAATATCAAAGGGAAGTTAATCAGCCTTGCTTATGTGACATACATCATTTAAGGGGGAGGTAATCAGCCTTGTTTATGTGCCATACCAATTTTCAAGGGGGAGGTATCACCTTGTTTATGTTGACATACATCAATTTCAAGGGGGAGGTAATCAGCCTTGTTTATGTGACTACATCAATATGCAAGGGAGAGGTAAATCAGCTTGTTTATGTGATCATACAATCACTTTCAAGGGGGAGGTAATCAGCCCTTGTTTTTTGACATAACATCATTTCAAGGGGGAGGGTATCAGGTCCTTGTTGCTGTGACCAATACAATCAATTTCAAGGGGGAGGTAATCACCTTGGTTAATGTGACATATCATCAATATCAGGGAGATGTAATCAGCCGTGTTTATGTGGCATACATCATTTCAAGGGGAAGGTAATCATCTTGTTTTATTGACAATCCCTCAATTTTCAAGGGAGAGTATCATCCTTGTTTAATGTGACCTACATCATTTCAAGGGAGGTAATCAGCACTTGTTTATGTGACATACGAATCAATATCATAGGGAGAGGTATGCACCTTGTTTATGTGACATACATCAATTTCCAAGGGGAGGTAATCAATCCTGTTTAATGTGACATAGCATCATATATCAAGGGAGGTCATCACATTGTTTATGCACATACAATCAATTTCAGGGAGTAATCAGCCTTGTTTTATGTGACATACATCAATTTCATGGGGAGGTAATCAGCCTTGTTTAGTGACATACATCAATAGCAGGGAGAGGTATACAGATCCTTGTTTTATGTACATACAAATCAATTTTTCAAGGGGGGAGGTAAATTAAGCCCTTGTGTCTGTTGGGACCAATTCCCATAATTTTTCAAGGAGAGGTAATCAGCCTTGTTTTTTTTTTTTATGTTGACATAAACCAATTTTCAGGGGGGAGGTTTTACAAGCCCTTTGTTTTTGTTATGTTGAAACATAACAATTCACTTTCAAGGAAGGGTTAATCACAAAAAGACTTGTTTTTTAGTGGACATAACCAAATCAATTTTCCAGGAAGAGGTAATAGCCGTGTTTTTTTTAGTGGACAATACAACCAAATATCAAGGGAAAGGGGTTTTAATCATCCTTTGCTATGTGACATAACAATCAAGTTTTTTTCAAGGGAGGTTAATCAAGCCTTGTTTTTTTATGGTGACAAATAACATCCAAATAACCAGGGAGTAGGTAATCCAGCCTTGTTTTATGTGAACAAATACAATCAACTAATCAAGGGAAGAGGTAATCAAGCCCCCCCTTGTTTTATATGTACATACATCAATTTTTTCCAAGGGAGGTAATCGCCTTGGTTTATGTGGGACATAACATCAATTATCAAAGGGAGGGTAAATCAACCCCTTGTTTATGTGAACAATACAATCAATTTCAAAGGGGAAGGTAAAATCCACCCCTTTGCTTTATGTTGAACATACATCAAATAATCAAGGGAGTAATCAGCATTTGTTTAAGATAGGCCGACAATACATCAATTTTTTTTCAAGGGAGGGTAAATCCAACCTTGTTTTAAAAATGTTGACCATACCCAATCAATGTTTCAAGGGGGGAGGGTAAAAAAATCGCCCCTTTGGTTTTTTTAATGTGGACATAAATCAACATTTCAAGGGGGGAGGTATCAGTCCCCTTTGTTTAGTGAACATACATCAATTCAAGGGAGAGGTTAATCAAGCCCCCTTGGTGTTTAATGTGAAACAATACCCCAATATCCCAGGGAAGGGTAAATCAATCCCCCTTTGCTTTAATGTTGACCCCATCCTCAAAAATTTTCCAGGGGAAGGTAAAATCAGCCTTGTTTTTTATATTTGTGAAATAACTCCAATTCAGGGTGAGTAATCAGCCTTGGTTTTATGTGACATACATCAATTTCAAGTGGAGGAGGGTTATCAAGCCCTTGGTGTTTTTAATGTGAACATACATCATTTTTCACTGGGAGTTAATCAGCCTTGTTTTATGTAACAATCCCCATCATTTTGTTTTCAAGGGAAGGAGGTAACTCAAGCCTGGGTTTTATGGTGGACTCCAATCAATTTTCAGGAGGTAATCCAGCCCTTGTTTTTTATGTGACCATACATCAAATATCAAGGGAAGAGTAAATCAAAGCCCTTGTTTATGGTTACAAATAAACAATCATTTCAGGGGGGAGGGTAAAATCAGGCCTTGTTTTTATGTGACATACACATACAAAGGAGGTAATCGCATTGTTTTTTTTATGCACATACCAATCAATTTTCCAAGGAGGTAAACACCCTTGTGTTTATGTGAAACATAAACATCAATTCAAGGGAGGTATCAAGCCCCTTGTTTTTAATGTGAACATACATCAATCTCCAAGGGAAGAGGTTTAATCAGCCTTGTTTTTTTAAATGGTGAACATACATCAATTTTTTTCAAGGGGGAAATGTAATTAGCCCCTTTGTTGTTTTTTATGTGGACCTCCCCAATCAAATTTCAAGGAGAGGTAATCAAGCCCCCTTGTTTTTTTTTTTTTTGTGTTGTTTGGGACTAAAAAATTTTTCAATTTTTCAAGGGGGAGTTTAAAATCCAACCCTTGTTTTATGTGGACTACCTCAAATTTCAAGAGAGGTAACAGCCTTGTTTAAAATGTGACATAACATCAATTTCCAGGGAGAGGAAATCATCCCTTGGGTTTTTTTTTTTAGTGTGACCTAACACCATATCAAGAGTAAAAAATCAGCCTTGCTTATGTGACAAGACATCAATTTCAAGGGAGGTAATCCGCCTTGGGGTTTATGTGACACTAAACATCAATAATCAATGGAACGGGTAAAATCAAGCCTTGTTTATGTGCATACATCAATAATCCAAAGGGAGAGTTTTTAATCAGCCTTGTGTTTTATTGTGACCTCACAATCAATTTTTTCCCCAAAGGGAAGGTATCAGCCTTGGGTTTTTAATTTGAACATATCAATCCAATATCAAGGGAAGAGGTCAAAATCAAGCCCTTTGTTTATGTGAAACCTAAATCAATTCAAAGGGGGAGTAATCAAAGCCCTTTGTTTTTTTAAGGTGACCAGAACCATCAATATCAGGGAGTTAAAATCAGCAATTGTTTTATATGCGACATCATCCTTTCAACAAAGGGGAAGGTAAATCCAAGCCCCTGTTTGTGAACATAACATCAATTTTCCCAAGGGGAGGTTAAATTCAGCCCTTGTTTTTTTTTTTAAATGTGGGGCAAAATACAATCCATTTTCAAGGGGGGGTACATCAAGCTTGGGGGGTTTTTTTTTTTATGTTTAACATAACATCAAATTTTCAAGGGAGAGGGAATCCCAAGCCTTGTTTTTATGTGTGAATACACCAATTAATCCCAAGGAGGTAATCCAATCACCTTGCTTAAAATGTTTGACATAACAAAATCAATTTCAAAGGGGGAGGTAAAATCACTTGTTTTTTTTTTTTTTTTATGTTTGACAATACCAATCAATTCAGGGGGAGTAATCAGCCTGGTTTTTTATTGGTGACCATACATCAATAGCAAGGGGAAGAGGTTTAATCAGCCTTTGTTTTAAAATGTGACAAACAATCAAATTTCAAGGGGGGCGGTAATCAGCCTTGGTTTTATGGTGACATCCCCCAATCAATTTTCAAGGGGAACAGGTATCAAGCCTTGGGGTTTTTTATGTTTGCCATAAAAAAAAACTCAATTTCAAGGAGGGTTCATCAGCCTTGTTTTATGTGACATACATCAATATCAAGGGAGAAGGGTAACAGCCCTTGTTTTATGTGACAAGACAATCAATTTCAAGGGGAGTAATCCCAACCTTGTTTTTAAATGTTGGACATACAATCAAATAATCAAATGGAAGGGGGTAAATCGCCACTTTGTTGTTTTAACTCGACATACAAATCAAATTTCAGGGGCGGGTAAAAATCCAGCCTTTGGTTTTTTTTTTCATGTGACCATACATCACTTTCAAGGGGGAAGGTAATTTTCATCCCTTGTGATGTTGACATACTCAATATCAAGGGAGGGTGACTCACGCCTTGTTTTTTTGGTTGGAACATACCTCAATTTGTCAAGGGGGAGGTAATCAGCCTTTGTTTGTTTTTTTTTAATGTGGGAACAAATCCACCCTCACTCAAGGAGAGGTAAATCAAGCCCCTGGGTTTTTATGGTGACATAAATTCAATTGAAGAAAAAAAAAAACCAAGGGGGAAAGGTAAGCATCCGTGTTTTTTTTATGTTTGAACATACATCAAATTTGTTCAAAGGAGAGGTAAATCAGCCCCTTGTTTTTTTTAATGTGGAACCATACTATCAATTTTCAAGGGCAGGTATCACCCCCTTGTTTTTTTTGACCATAACACCAATAAATCAGGGGTAGGTAAAATCAGCTTGCCCTTATGTTGGGGAAACATACAATCAAATTTTTCAAGGGAGGGGTAATCAAGCCCTTGTTTTTTTTATGTTGGAACCCATACATCAAATATCAAGGGAGAAAGTAATCGCCCCTTGTTTTTATGTTGACATACACAATAAATCAAAGGGAAGTTTACATCAAAGTCCTTGTTTTATGTGACATAACAAATTCCAATTTTCAAGGAGGTAATCAGCCTTGGTGTAAAATGTGGAACCATAAAACCATCAAAATATCCAAGGGAGAAAAGGTAACCAGCCCTTTTTTTTTTTTTTTATGGTGGGACACATAAAACTCACTTTTCCAGGGGGAGGTAATCAGCCCTTTGGTTTTAATGTTGGACCCAATACATCAATAATTCAAGGGAGGTTTAATCAGCATTTTTTTTTTTATTTCGCAATACATTCAATGTTTCAAGGGAGGTAATCAAAGCCCCCTTGGGGGGGCCCTTAAAGGTGAAACATACAATCAATTTTTCAAGGAAGGTAATATCCGCCCCCTGTTTTTTATGTGAACATCACATCAATAGCCAAGGGGAGAGGTAATTCAGCCTTTGTTTTGTTTATGTTTGACATACAATCCATACCAAGGAGAAGTAATCACCCCTTGTTTTTTTTTTATGTTGACATCATAATTTCAAGGTAGTTTTAATCATCCCTTGTTTTTAATGTTGACAATACATCAATTATCACGGGAGAGGTAATCCGCTTGTTTTTATTGGACCATCATCAATTTCCAAGGTGAAGGTAAAATCAGCCTTGTTTTTTAATGTTGACTACAATCATATCAAGGATGTAACAAGCATTTGTTTTTTTTTAATTTGCGACAATAAACATCAATTTCAAGGGAGGTAAAATTCAAGCTTGTTGTTTATGTGGACATACAATCCTATTCAAGGGAGAGGTAAATCCAGCCTTGTTTTTGTTTAAATGGTTTGACAATACATCTTAATTTTGCAAGGGGGAGGTTAATCAGCCCTTGGTTTTTAAAAAATGTGAACCATAAAACTCAAATTTTCAAAGGGGGAGGGTAATCAGCTTGTTTCAATGGTGTGACAATAACAACAATATCAAGGGAGAGGTAAAAAATCCAAGCCTGTTTAATTGTGAACAATCCATCATTTCAAAGGGGGAGGTAAATCAAAGCCCCGTGTTTTTTTTTATGTGAAACAATACATCATTTTTCAAGGGGAAGGTCACTTCAGCCTGTTTTTGTGGACATACAATCAATATCAAGGGAGAGGGAAATCAGCCCTTGGGTTTATTGTGACAATCCAAATCATTTCAGGGGGAGGTAATCCAGCCTTGTTTTTATGTGACATCCTCAATGTTTCAAGGGGGAAGTAAATCAAGCCCTTTGTTTTAAGTGACATACAATCAATAGCAAGAGAAGTTAATAGCCTTGTTTTAAAAAAAGGTGACATAAAACATCAATTTCAAGGCTAAGTAACATCAAGCCCTGTTTTATTGTTTGACATAAGCATTCCCAGGGGGTGTGGGGGTGTCGCAAGGTGGGGAGTGTTAAATCACAGCCGGTTTTTTTTGAGGTGGGTTGCATACATCCAATTTTTTTCCAAGGGGGAGGTTAAAAAAATCAAAGCCCTTTGGGTTTTTTATTGACCATTACGGCTGGGCAAGGTGGTCGAATTATCACGGGAAGAGGGTGTAGGGTTGCTGTCAGCCTTGTTTCTGTGGGGGACATACAAAAATCAATTTCAGGGGGAGGTTTTAAATCACCCCTTGGGTTTAATGTGGACATTACACAATTTTTCCAAGGGGAAGGTAAAAATCAGCCTTGGTTGGTTTAAATGTGGACCTACATCAAATTTTTTCAAGGGGGAGTGTTAAAAAATCACCTTGTTTTGTTTTTTTTTTTTAATGTGACATACATCCACTATCAAGGAGAGGTTAACACGCCTTGTTTTATGTGACATAATATCAATTTATTCCAGGGGGAGGTAATCACCCCCCCCTTTGTTTTCAATGTTTTGAACAAATCCCCAGTCAATTTTCAAAGGGAGATTAATCCAACCACACTGTTTTTAATTGTGACATAACATTCAATTTTCGGAAGAAAGGTAAGCAGCCTTGGGGTTTTATGGTGACATACTCAATTTTTCCCAAGGGGGAAGTAACATCAGCCTTGTTTTTTAATGTGGGAACCATACAATCAATTATCAAGGAGAAATTTAATCACCCTTTGTTTAATGTGGACATACAAAATTCAAATTTTTTCAAGGGAAGAGGTTTAAGCACCGTGTTTTTTTTTTATGTGAACTAAACTCAATTCAAGGGGGAAAGGTTTACATCAGCCTGGGTTTAATGTGGACATACTCAATTCAAGGGAAGAGGGTACTCAGCCCCTTTTTTTTTTAATGTGTGACATACAAAACCCAATTTCAAGGGAAAGGTGAAATCCAGCCCTTTGCCTTTTTTGTGAAACATACATCAATTTTCCAAGGGGGAGGTAATTCAAAGCCCTTGGTTTTTTTTAATGTGGACCATACAAATCAATTCAAGGGGGAGGTAATCAGCCCTTTGGTTTAATGTGAACATCAATCATTTTTTCAAGGGGATGTTTAAATTTCAAGCCCCTTTGTTTTTTTTGTGAAAACATACAATCAATATCAGGGAGAAGGGTAATCCCATCCTTGGTTTTTTAAATTTGACATACATCAAAATTTTTTTTTCAGGGGGAGTAATTCTCCCCTTGTTTTTTTTATGTGAAACGACATCAATTTTCAGGGTAGGTAAGCAGCCCTTGTTTTTATGTCCTAACATCCAAATTTCAACAGGGGGAGGTTAAAACATCCCCTTGTTTTTTTTGAAAAATGTGACCCAATAAACCAAATCCATATCAATGGGAGAATGGTAATCAGCCTTGTTTCTTTTTTTTTTATGTGGAACATACATCAAAATTTCAAAGGGGAGTTTAAATCAGCCTTGGTTTTATGTTGCCAAATCCCCCCATCAATTTTTCAACCCAAGAGTAGGTAATTCATCCCCTTGGGTTTAATTGGACCTAACATCAATTTCAAAGGGAGGGTATTCCAGCCCTGTTTTTATGTGGACAATACAATCAATATCAAAGGGAGAAGGTAATTCAAGCCTTTTGGTTTTTTTTCTGGTGGACATAAAACAATCAATTTTTTTTCCAAGGGGAAATTTAAATCCCTTGGGGTTTTTTTTTTAATGTTGACATACACAATACTCAAGGGAGGTTAACAGCAAATTGGTTTTTTATAATGCGACATAACCACAAATCCCTTTTTTCAATGAGGGGTAATCACCCTTGTTTTTATGTGACTACAACAATTTTCAAAGGGGGAGGGTAATCAGCCCCTTTGTTTTTGTAAATGTGACATACAATCCAAATCTCAAGGGAGGAGGTATCACCTTTGTGTTTTTGGAAAAATTTGAATACTCCAATTTCAAGGGGGGGTAATCACCTTTGTTTTTTTTAATGTTACATCCCATCAATTTCTCAAGGGAAAAGAAGTTAATCACCTTGGGTTTTTTATGTGAACATAAAAAATCAATTTCAAGGGGAGGTTAAATCCCAGCCTTGTTTTTTTTTATGGCACATAAACATCAATTTTTTTTCAAGGGAGAGGTTAAATCATCCTTGGGGTTTATGTTGACATACATTCAATTTTCCAAGGGAGAGGTAAATCAATCCCTTGGGTTTTATGGTGAACATACACCCAAATCAAGGGAGGTAACAGCCTTGCCCTTAAAAATTGGACATACTTCAATTTCCAGGAGGTTCAAATCAAGCCTTGTTTTAATGTGACATCATCAATATCCAAGGGAGAGGTAAAATCAAGCCTTGTTTTTAAGGTGACATACCATCATAATCACGGGGGAGGTAATCAAGCCCTTGTTTTTTTTATGTGAACATAACATCAATTTGTTTCAGGGAGGGTTAATCAGCCCCCCTTTGTTTTTTATGTTGACATAACAGCAATATCCAAGGGGATGAGGTTAATCATCCCCTGTTTAGTGACATACATCAATTTTTTTCAAGGGGGAGGTAATCAGCCTTGTTTAATGTGACATACATCAATAATCAATGGAACAGGTTAAACTCAGCAAATTGGTTGGTTATTAGACTACTAATTTTCCAAGGGTAGGTAAATCAGCCCTTGGTTTTTATGTTGAACATACACACATCCAATTTTCCAAAGGGAGGTAAATCAGCCTTGTGTTTATGTGACATAAAATCCAATTTTCAAGGGGGGAGGTAATCCAGCCGTGTTTTTTTAATTGGACAATCTCAATTTTTCAAGGGAGAGGGTAATTCAGCCCTTGTTTAAATGTGGAACAGAACAACCAAAAATAAGTGAAGGTAAATCAGCCTTGCTTATGTGAAACATCAAATCTTTTCAAGGGGGGAAAGGTAAATTCAGCCCTTGGTTGTTTTAATGTGACCATACATCAATTTCCCCAAGGGGAGGTAATAGCCTTGTTTTATGTGACAATCCTCAAAAATACAAGGGAGAGGTAAATCACCCCCTTGGGTTTATGTGACAATAACATCAATTTCAAGGGAGGTAAATCAGCCTTGTTCTTTGAACATCCCATCAAAAAGTTCAAAGGGAGAGTAATTCAGCCCTTGGTTTTTTAATGTGAACATCATCAAAATTTCAGCGGTTAAAAAAATCCAAAGCCCCCTTGTTTATGTGACCCATACAAAAATCAATAAAATCAAGGAAGAGGTTTTAAAATCAGCCCTTGTTTTAAATGTTTTACCTACATCCAATTTCCAAGGGGAGGTATCAAGCCTTGTTTTTTTTTGTAACAAATACATTCCAATTAAATCAAGGAAAAGGTTTTTAAAATCAAGCAATTGTTTTATGCGACATAAAAAATCCAATTTCAGGGAGGTAAAAATTCATCCCTTGTTTTAAATGTGAACCACTAAAATCCAAGTTTTCAAGGGGGAGGGTAATCAAGCCCTTGGTTTTAAATGGAACCATACATCAATCTCCAGGGAGAGTAATCACCTTGGTGTTGTGACAGACATCAATTTCAAGGGTGGGGGTAATCAAAAGCCTTGTTTTTACTTGTGACCAATCCCCATCCAATTTTCAAGGAAGAGGGTAAATCAAGCCTGTTTTTAAATGTGAACATAAATCAATTTTTTCAAGGGGGAGGTTTAATCAGCCCCCTTGGTTTTAATGTGACTACAAAATCAATTTCAAAGGGAAGAGGTTAAATCAAGCCTTGTTGTATGTGGACATCCCTCAATTTTTTTCAAGGGGGAAGATGGTTATTTCAGCTCCCTTGTTTTAAATGTGACATCACAACCAATTACTCAAGGGAGGGTAATCAGCCCCTTTGCCTTAAATGTGACTACATCAATGTTCCAGGGAGGGTAATCAGCCCTTGTTTTTGTGTTTTTTATGTGAACATTACCTCCAATATCAGGGAGAAAAGGTAATACACCCTTTTTTTATTTAACAACAAATCCAATATCAAAAGGGAGGGGTTTTAATCAGCCTTGTTTTTTTTTTTTTAATGTGACGCCATACCATCATTTTTTCCCCCCCAAGGGAGGTCAATCAGCCTTGTTTTAATGTGAACCATACATCAATATCAAAGGGGAGAGGTTTAATCATCCTTGGGGGGTTTTAATGTGACAATACAAATCTTTTTTTCAAAGGGGGAGGTAATCAAGCCTTGGTTTTAATGTGACATACATCAATTATCAAGGAAGGTAAATCACGCAAACAATTGTTTAATGCCCGACATAAACATCAATTTCCAGGCGAATCAATCCCCTTTGCCTTTTCACATTTTGACATACTTCATTTCAGGGAATGGTACATCCAGCCCCGTGTTTATGTGAACAATACATCAATATCAGGGAAAGGTTAATCAGCCCCTTGTTTTGGTTTGAACATAACAAAAATCAAAATATCAAAGGAGAGGTCATTCAGCCCCTTGGTTTAAATGTTTTGACATAACATTCAATTTCAAAAGGGATAAAAAAATCCAGCCTTTGTTTTTATGTTAACAGACATCAAAAAATAATCAAGGGACGAGGTTATCAAGCCTTGTTTTAATGGTTTGACTACATCAAGTTTCAAGGGGGAGGTAATTTCCGCCTTGGTTTGGTTTTAATGTTGAAACATACATCAATATCAAGGGAGGTATCAGCCCCAACTTTGTTTTTATGCGACATACATCCAATTTCAAGGGAGGTAAGCAGCCCTTGGTTTTATGGTACAATACAAATCAATATCAAAAGGGAGAAGGTTAATCCCATCCCTTGTTTATGTGGACCATACACATTATATTTTTCAAGGGGAGGTAAATCAGCCCTTTTTTATGTGCAATAATCCAATTTCCAAGGGGGGGAGGTATCAGCCTTGTTTTTTTTTTTTATGTGAACAAATACATCAATAATCAAGGGAGAGTTAATTCAGCCTTGGTTTATTGACATAACATCAATTTTCCCAAGGGGGAGGTTTAACAGCCTTGGTTTTTTATGTGAACCATCATCAAAATTTTCCCACGGGAAGTAAAAAATCCAGCCCCTTGTTTTTATGTGACCCATAAACACATCAATAATCAAGGGAACGAAGGTTAAAACTCAGCCTTGGTTTTTTATGTTTGGGACAAATTACTCAATTTCAAGGGGGGGTAAATCAAGCCTTGTTTAAATGTGACATAACATCAATTTTCCATTTCAACAAGGGGAAGGTAAATCAGCCTTGTTTTTAAATGTGCATAACATCAATAAAATCAAGGAAGAGGTTAATCAGCCTTGTTTTTATGTTAAACAATAACATCAATTTCAAGGGCGGAAGGTAAAATCAGCCCCTTGTTTTATGTGGCAAACATCAAATTTCAATCAAGGGGGCGTAAATCCAGCCTTGGTTTTGTGACCATTAACATCCAATTTTCAGGGGAGGTAATCAGCCCCTTGTTTTTTTTATGGTGGACATACCATCCATATCAAGGGGAAGAGTAATCAGCCCTTGGGGTTTATGTGAACTCCCTCAAATTTCCCAAGGGGAGGTAATCAGCCTTGTTTTATGTGAACCATAACTCAATTTCCAGGGGGAGGGTAATCAAGCCCTTGGTTTTTTTTTTTTTTTTAAAATTGTGACTAAACATCAATTTTCCAGGGAGTAAATTCAGCCTTTGTTTATGTGACATAACCATCAAATCAAGGAGAGGGTAATTCAGCCCCCCCGTGTTTAATGTGAACATAAATATCAATTTTTTCAAGGGGGAAGGTCATCACGCCTTGTTTTTATTGTGACATCCCAATCAAATTTCAAGGGAAAGAGGTAAATCCAGCCTTGGGTTTTTATGGGTGAACAATACAATCATTTTCAAAGGAGAGGTAATCCCAGCCCCGTTGTTTTATGTGACATACATCAATTTCCAAAGGGGGAGGTTAATTCAGCCCTTGTTTTTTTTTTTTAATGTGACATAACATCATAATCAAAGGAGAGGTAATCATCCCCCTGTTTAATGTGACAATAAACATCCCAAAATTTCAGGGAAGAAAGGTTAATCAAGCCTTGTTTTTTAGTTTACATAATTCAATTTTTTTTTTCAAGGGGGAAGGGATCAGCCTTGGGGGTTCTTTAAATGTGACCAATACAAAAAAATCAATTTTCAAGGGAGAGGTAAAAATCACCGTTGGTTTTATTGTTGACTACACATATCCACTGGAGGTAAAAACTCAGCCTTGCTTTATGTTGGGACATACTCAATTTTCAAAGGGGGAAGGTAACAGCGTGTTTTTTAAATGTGACCATACCTCCAATTTTCAGGGAAGGTAAATCAGTCAAAAGAAAAAAAAGAATTTGTTTTATGTGACATATACAAATCATTTTCAAGTGGGATGTAATCAGCCCCTTGTTTTTTTTTATGTGAACCATACAATCAATTATCACGGGCGAAGGTAAAATCAGCCCTTGTTTTAGTGTGAACTACATCAATTCAAAGGGGAAAGGTATCAGCCCCTTGTTTCATGTGAACATACTCCAATTCAAGGGGGAAAGGTAATCACCTTTGTTTTTTTCATGTGACATACAATCAATTTCGCAAGGGGGAGGTTAAAAACATCCACCTTTTTTAATGTTGGACCATCATCATAGCAAGGAAGATGTAAACCCAGCCCCCTTGTTTTTTAAATGTGACATTACCTCAAATTTCAAAGGGGGAGGTTTTACATCAAAGCCTGTTTATGTTTGACAATCCCATCAATTTCAGGGAGAGGTATCAGCCCTGTTTTTTAGTTGCACTACAAAAAAAATCAATTTTCAAGGGAGGTAAAAAATCACTTGTTTTTATGTGGGACCTACATCCCAAATATTCAAGGGAGAGGTAATCAGCCTTTGGTTTTTATGTGACATACAAATCATTTTCAGGGGCAGTAATCACCCCCCTTGTTTTTATGTGACATAACCACCATCATATCAGGAAAAAAAGTGTAATCAGCATTGTTTTAAAATGCGACAAATACAATCAATTTCCCCCCAAGGAGGTCAAATCACAAGCCCCTTTGTTTTTTTTAAATGTGGGACATACAAAATCAATTTTTCAAGGGGAGGTAAATCAGCCCCTGTTTTTGTTATGTGACAGACATCCAATATCAAGGGAAGGTTAATCAGCCCTTGTTTAGGTGACATACAATCAATTTTCACCCCAAGGGGAAGTAAATTTTCAGGCCTTGTTTTTTTTAATGTGACATCCCAATCAATTTTCCAAAGAGAGGTAAATCAAGCCCCCTGGTTTTTTAATGTGGACCATTAAATTCAAATTTTTTTTCAAAGGGGGAGTAATCACCTTGTTTTTTATGTGACCATACAATCAAATTTTTTCAAAGGGAGAGGTAAACACCCCATTGTTTTTTATGTGACATAACTCAATTGTTTTCAGGGAGAATGTAATCAACCCCCTTGTTTTTATTGTGGACCCATAACACCAAATATCAAAGGGAGGTACTCAAGCCTTGCCTTATGTGACATACATCAAAAAACATTTCAAGGGAGGTAAACTCCAACTTGTTTAGTGACCATACATCAAAATCAAGGAGAGGTAACAAGCCCTTGTTTTTTTTTTATGTGACAACTACAATCAATCAAGGGCAGTGGAGGGTACTCACCCTTGTTTTTTATGGTGCATACTCCAATTTTTTTTTCCAAGGGAGGTCATTCAGCCTTGTTTTATGTGACAATAACAATCCAAATAATCAGGGAGATGTAATCAGCTTGGGGTTTTTTTTTATGTTTGAAAACAAGACCATCAATTTTCCGGGGGAGGTAAATCACCCCTTTTTTTTTCTGTTGACCATAATCAATATCCAAAGAAGGGAAGGGGTAATCCGCATTGTTTTAATCTACATACATCAAATTTTCAAGGGAAGGTAAACAAGCCCCCTTGTGTTTTTTTTATGTGACAATAACATCAATTTCAAAGGGGGAAGGTTAAATCAAGCCTTGTTTATGTGAACTAATCAAATTTCTAAGGGGGAAAGGTAAATCACCCCCTTGTTTTTTGTTATGTTGACAATTCAATCCAATTTCAAGGGAGAATTTCTCAAGCCCTTGTTTTTTTTATGGTTTGGACATACACCCATATCAAGGGGAAGGTAAATCAGCCTTTGCCTTTAAATGTGACATTAATCAATTTCCTCCCCCAAGGGGAAGGTAATCAGCCTGTTTTTATGTTGACATACAAGCAAATTTCCAAGGGGAAAGGTAAAAATCAGCCTTGTTTTAAGGTTGACATCCAATCAAATTCCAAGGAGGTAAAAATTCCCTTGGTTTCTGTGACATACAATCAATATCCACGGAAGAGGTAAATCCAAGCCTTGGGTTTAGTTGAACATACAAATCAATGTGGCAGGGGGAGTAGCAGCCGTGTGTTTGTGTTTTATGGTGGGAATAACATACAAACAATCCAAGATCCCCCAAGGGAGGTAAGGCAGCAAATTTTGTTGATTGCGACATTAAACAGCAATTTGCAAGGGAGGTAATCAAGCCCTTGGTTTAGGGTGACATAACAATCCAATTTTCAAGGGGAGGTAATCAGCCTTGTTTATGGTGGAAAAAAACATACATCCAATAAATCCCAAGGATAGGTAAATCAAAGTCCCTTGTTTTATGTTGACATACATCAATTTCACCAAAAGGGGAGTCAATTTCAGCCCCCCCCTTGTTTTTTTTATTGTGAACATCACATCCAATTTCAAGGGAGAAGGAAATAACAAACCTTGTTTTTATGTGACCATAAAACAATTTCAATGGGGAGGTTAAATCAGCCCCCTTGTTTTTTATGAAAAAAAATGGTGACAAATAAAACATCAATTCAAGGGAGAGGTAAATCAGCTTTGTTTTTATTTGTGACATACATCAATTTTTTTTCAAGGGAGAAGTAAAAAATCGCCCTTGTTTTTCATGTGGGAGAACTACACCAATATCAAAGGGAAGGTAATCCGCCTTGCTTTTAATGTGACCATACAAATCAAATTTTCAAAGTGGGAGGTAAATCCAGCTTGTTTTTCATGTTGACATACCATCAATATCAAGGGAAAAGGTTAAATCAGCCTTGGTTTTTTTTAATGTGACCATACATCAATAGCAGGGAGAGGGTAAATCAAGCCCTTTGTTTTTTTATGAGGGGAACATAATTCATTTTCCAAGGGAAGGTTAATCACCTTGGTTTTTTAAATGTAACATACATCAATATCAAAAAAGGGAAGAGTTTCAATCCAGCCCCCTTGTTTATGTGAACAAATAACATCCCAATTTTCAGGGGGAGTAATCAAAACTTGTTTTAATGGTTTGGACATTACATCAAATAATCAAAGGAGGTAATCAGCAATTGTTTTATGCGACATACATTCATTTTTCCCAAGGGAGGTAATCAGCCCCTTGTTTTATGTGAACATAACAAAAATCAATTTTTCCCAAAGGGGGAGGGTTTAATCACTTGTTTTTTTTTATGTTGAACAAAATAACTCAATTTCCAAGGGGGAGGTTAATCATCCTTGTTTTTTTTTTTTTAAAAAAAATAAATGTTGACATAAACCATTTTCAAGGGAGAGGTAATCGCCTTTTTGGGTTTTTATGTGACATTCACCAAAATACTCCGGGGGTTAATCAGCCTTGCTTATGGTGGGAACAAATACCACTCATTTTTCAAGGGGGGAAAGTAATCAGACCCTTGTTTTTTTATTTGACAATACACAATTTTCAAGGGGGGCTGTATCAAGCCCTGTTTTTAATGTGGACATACATCAAAATACAGGGAGAGGTACAATCAGCCCCTTGGTTTTTTTGTTTTATGTGACCATACATCCAAAATTTCAAGGGGGAAGGTAAATCAGCCTTGTTAATGTGAAAACATGCCCATTCAATTTTCCCAAAGGGAATAAGGTCATCCAACCCTTTTTTTATGTGGACCATACATCAATTTTCAAAGGTAATCAGCCGGTTTTTTAAATGTTGAACAATACAATCAATTTTTAAGCAAGGGAGAGGTAATCAAAAAATCCTTGTTTTAAATGTGACATACAAATCCATGTTCAAGGGGGGGTTAATCAAGCCCCCTTGGTTTTGTATGTTGACATTAAACCATCAATATCAAGGGAGGTAAAATGCAGCCAATTGTTTGTTATCGACATAACATCAATTTTTTTTTTCACGGAGTAAGCAGCCTTGTTTTTATGTGACATACATCATTTCCAAGGGGGAGGTAAATCAGCCCCTGGTTTTTTATGTGACATAACACTCAAATATCAAGGGGAGAAGGACATCCAGCCCCCTTGGTTTTAATGTGGAACATACTCCAAATGTCAAGGGGGGGGTAAAAATCAGACCTGTTTTATGTGAAAACAATTCCCATCATTTTCAAGGAGAGTTAATCAGCCCCTTGGGTTTTAAATGTTGACCATCAAATCAATTTTTCAACAGGGGAGGTAAATCAGCCTTGGTTTTTATGTACCATAACATCAATTTTTTCAGGGAGAGGTAAATCAAGCCCCCTTTTTTTTAAGTTTGACCAACTCAAAATTTTCAAGGCGAAAAGGTAAACTCACCCTTTTTGGGGTTTTAATGTGACATACAAACCAATATAAAGAGTAAAAAATCAAAAGCCTGGCTTATTGACCATACATCACTTTCAAGGGTGTAATTCAGCCTTTGTTTTGAATGTGAACCATACATCAAATATCAGTGAAGATGTTAAAAATCCACCCCTTTGTTTTATGTTTGAACCCATACTTCAATATCAGGGAGAGGTAAATCGCTGTTATGTGACTCAAGCAATCATTTCCAAGGGAGTAATCAGCCTTGGGTTTATTGTGACATACATCCATACAAGGAGAGGTATTCAGCCCTGGTTTAAATTGTGACCACACCATCATTTCCCCAAAGGGGAGTTCAATCAAGCCTTGTTAAATGTTGACATAACATCAAATATCAAGGGAGGTAAATCCAACAAATTGGTTAAATTGCGAACATACTCATTTTTTCAAAGGGGAGGTATCAGCCTTGCTTATGTTGGGGGACATACCAATCAAATTTTCAAGTGAAGGGTAAATTCACCCTTTGTTTTTTTTATTTGAACTACATCAATACTTCCAGGGAAAGAGGTTAAATAGCCTGTTTTGTATGTTGACTAACATCAAAATATCCAAGGGAATTAGGTAAAAATCAAAGCCTTGGTGTGTTTAAAAAAGGTGAACCCCTAACAAAAAAAACAATCAATTTTCACACGGGAGGTAATCCAGCCTTCTCGTTTTTTATGGGGACATAACATCATTAATCAAGGAGAGTAAAATCAGCCCTGTTTTATGTTGACATAACATCATTTTTCCAGGGGGAAGGAAAATCAGCCTTGTTTTTACATGTGTGACAACATCATTATCAAAGGAAGGTAAAATCACAAATTGGTTTTTTATGCGACCATACATCAATTTCAAAGGGAGGTATCAGCCTTTGTTTTTTTTTTTAATTGTGGACAATACTCAATATCCAGGGAGAATGTAATTCAGCCCCCTTGTTTTTTTTTCTGGTACCATAACAATCCAATTCAAGGGGGAGGTAAAATCAAGCCTTGTTTTAAAAATGTGACAAATACCTCCAATATCAGGGAGGTAAAAGCATGCCCTTGTTTTTAATTTGTGGGACATACAAATCATTTTTTCAGGGGGAAGGTAATCAGCCTTGTTTTTTTATGTGGAAACATACCATCAATATCAATGGAGGTAAATCAGCCTTGTTGTTTTTATGTTGATTATAAATCAGTTCCAAGGGAGAAGGGTAATCACAACACAACTGAATTAATGCCAATATTTTCAAAAGATACCTGGTAATTTTAATCAAGAACTTGATTTTTTTTGATTAGGAGTGCTTACACAGGTGAGTGTTAGGTGGGATTTTAATTGAACATGTTAAAAAACATTGAAATGGAAATGGGTGGTGTGGAAAGGAAAAACCAAGCCCTCAATTCCTAAAGGCAACATCCTTACTGAAAATTTCAGACAATTCATAACGGAGCCATAATTTAAGTCAATATTGTCCCAGAAAATGTACAGCACGCACCGGGAGTTAAGATTTTCCTAATCTCCTAACCGATAAATATCCTTCCCCCAAATCCATCCATAGTAAATATATTTGCCCCAATAGACAAACCGTTTTTTTTTGGTTTTTTTTCAACCTGGTTAATTAAAAGCCCCTCTGCTGCATCTTAATAACAATACCTTCCCCTATGCTGGGTAAAAGTTTTAATTAAAGTTTTTTTAAAAACGTGCCGGCCCCTCTTTTTTGTTATGTTGGAAATTTACTGGCTGAGCTAGTGTTTTTTGCGCCTTGTTTTTATTTATATGCCTTAAAAACGTTCACTAATTTTTTTTAAAATCAATTTTAAAACGATATTTTCATGAACAATTAAAATTTTTAATTTATAGCTAAATGGCCAAAAGGCGGAGTCCCTGTTTTTTTTCATCTAAGCAAACAAAGGGCCCAAAATTTAGCTTTTTTCCAAGTCAAGCCGTCAATGAAACAAGGATTCATTTTTTTTTTGCTCCCGAAGAAATTCATTAAGATTCCCCCTGTAGTTTTTTTTAAGTGAAGAAAACTCTTCCATAATAAGAAAACAACCTTTCAGTGCCCTCAAGAACTTTTTCCCCCCCCCACCCGCGTGTGAGTTGCCTATACGGAATACGTTGTTTTCAACCCCAGGATTTCAAGAATTAATAACTTTTATAAATGTTTCAAACCTGGTCCCCCAATAAAATAAGAACTTTAATACGTGTTTTCACCCAGGGTTCAATAATTAACCTTAATATGGTTTTTCACCCAGGTCAAAATAATAACTAAAACAGGGAAAAGTTTTTTTTTTTTAAAGTAATAACCTTTTTTTTTGGAATTTTGGCTGGGGAAAAAGAACTGCATTTTGAAAAGGGATAAATTGGGTGGTTTTTGGTTGCTGCCGTATTTTTAAAAAAACCATTAATGCCAAAATGAAAAAATGAGGACAAATAGTTTGTGTTTTTTTTTTTTTACTTACCTTTATATATGTCACATTGCCAAAAAAATTAAAAAGGTAAAGGTTCAGTTTTGGTTGGGTTGTGGGGGTGGGGGTGTTTTTTTTTTTAACTTTTAGTTTAAACCCCTTTAATATGGCTTTGCCCACGTACCTGGGAAATATTTAGAATATCATAAAAAAAAGGTGTTGGGGTGCACCTGGGTCTGGTTGGAGGGGTGAACACTGTTCTTTTTTTTTTTTGTGTTTTTTTAATTAACATAAAACTAAATCTTTTTTTACGGGATAAAATCCCCTAAAATTAGTTTTTTTTTTGAACTTTATTTGTACCCCTTTTAAATTCTGGCCTGCCAAACTGTTAATGGATAAGTTAAGATCAAAGTTTAAAGGTTGTTGGTTACCTGGGTCCCTGGTTTTGATTTTTGAGGGGGGTAAAAGTCTTTTTTTTTGTGTTTTTCAATAACCATAAAACACTAAAATCTTTTATTGGTATAAATCTTAAAACTAGTTTTTTTTTTTTGACTGTTAAAGTTTTACCCTTTTAAAGTATGGCTTGCCATAGTAATGGATTAAGTAGATCCAGTAGGTGTGGTTGGGTCCTGGGTCTTGTGTTTTGAGGGGGGTAATGTCCTTTTTTTTTTTTTTTGTTGTTTTTTTTTTACAACCCACAAACCCCTAATCTTTTTTTTTTATTGAGGATACATCTAAATCGTTTTTTTTTTTGTGTAACTTTTTAGTTTTTACCCTTTTAAATATGGCCTTGCCACAGTAATGGGATTTTAGTAGATCCAAAGTAAAAAGGTGTTGGGGTGTACCTGGGTCCCCCCCTGGTTTGAGGGGGTCAATTGTCCGTGTTTTTTTTGTGTTTACAACCAAAAATAAAACTACTTTTTTTTTATTGAAGGATAACTCTAAAATTGAGTTTTTTTTTTTTGTTTTTTTTTTTTTTTTGACTTTAGTTTACCCTTTAAATATGGCTTCCATGGGAATGAAAGGGTAGGTTCAAGTAGGTGGGGTTGTTAACCTTGGGTCC